>JBBPBX010058530.1:0-22073 GCA_038048925.1 Garcialebias charrua
ACCATTTAGAACTGATATTGTAAAATCATCCAAACCATCCAGGATTTTCTTGTTTTTTTAACTGCACTTTTTTCCTGAGGACAAAAAGAAAGATGTCAAAGGAAAAACGGAACCAACTTACTCTGGCTTCTAACCCCAGTTTAACAAATTTGATGAAAAGTTAGTTAGCTGTTAGCTACAGTGCTGCTCACTAAATCCTCACGTGATCGTGGATCGATCTCTGCAGGTCGGATCGGAAAAATCCGATACGTAAATTATGCTGGTATCGAAGCAGAATACTGATACCGGAGCGGCCCATTCCCTATAAAGTTAACTTCATCCTGACCTAGTTCAACGTCTTTTGTCATAATTTGTCTGAAAATAATCTTAAAATAAATATATAAGTTATGATATCATTAAAAAAATGTACAGTACATATAGATCATGCCATTACCTTTCAGACGTTTTGTTTTTTCCTGTTGGCTTTAATTTCATAAACTAAACTGGAATTCAATAAAATAATTCTAATATTTTAATCAACAGAAAATGTAAAATTGTCCGTTTAGACTGTAACTATGGTCATTTCTTAACCTCATTAGCATCAAGCTAACTAGCAAGCTAGCATGTTTTAAGGCAGCTAACGACTCACGGTGCACTATTAGAATTGATTAAACAAAACATGGTCACCAGGCTGTAATGAGTGCAGTAATTCAAAACTGTAAAAAATCTGAATTTGATAAAATAAAAATAAAAATGTCTCATTACCTTAGCTGAGTTTGGTCCACGTGCTGCTTCTCTCTGCTGACTGCTGTGACGATGCAAGACTCCAACAGACGCAACCAAATGAGAGCAAGGAGGGGGGGGAGGAAACAGGTGCAGAACATAGCAGTCTGTTTCAAGCTTATAAAAAGCGAAAATGATGTGCATAATAATGTCATAGTAGAACTATAAATTCTATATTAAATATTATGCCTGTTGTAATCCCCTTTTTAAAGATATTACTATGCAAGTTAATGACAGTGTTGGTATAACCCACCCCCTGCCCTCTAGCATGGATGTGCCCGCCCGCCAAGAGTTCAGAGTTCAAATTATGATTTTGGACAGGAAGCACAGATTATTGCTCTTAAAATTAAATATAGACTAGTTCAGATCAAATGTTATAATTTAAACTGATCATTCATCCAACATTGCATCTTACCTTACTTTTAGAGAAGCAAGGGGACAATAGTTTTTTCAGAGATTTCTTGTCTAAAATCAGTTTGTCAGGAGGTAGTGACAGTGAAGAAATATGTTAAAAATATATTGTTAGAAAAGTTACATACAGCTCCTCTGTCTGTTAACATCATATCTACAGGAAGGAGCCAGTGCAGAGAGAGAGATAGAGACAGAGAGAGAGAGAGATAGAGACAGACAGACAGACACACAGAGAGACAGACAGCATAGGTTTAAGTTAGCAGAAAAACAATAGAAAGGAGCAGAATTATTGCTGAAATGGCAGAAAAAAATTAATTTGGCATAAACAAGGTAAAGGTAGCTGACACAAATTGAAATTAGCACCCAGATGGTTAAAAGGATGTAAAAATGTCAAATTAGCAGAAAAAAGCTTGCAAGTACAAAAAGGGACAATTTGTTATAAAATAGCTTAAACAACAAATATGGGTGTTAAAATTACTCAAATGTAGCTTAACATGCTAATTTTAACAAAATAAATTGAATTGGCATGTGTTTTGCTAAAGTATGCAGAAAAATATTGTATTTTGTTGTATCCATCCATTATCTATACTGGCTTCTTCCTTTCAGGGTCACTGGGGCCCATATCCAGCAGTCACAGTGCGAGGAGCGGGGTACAACCTGGACAGGTCGCAAGTACATCACATTATTTTGTTGTAAAATAGCTAAAATTGCTAGAATGTGCAGTAAAACAGCTGAAGTGTAGCTGAACATGCTGATATAAGCAAAAAGAAGTAAAAGGAGCACATTTGCTAAACTAAGCATAAAGCAAACGAGAGCCACCAAAATGAGAATTTGACTTAAAAAGGCTAACTTTAATTAATGGCAGCTGAACATTAGCTAAAACTGCAGCAAATAGCCGAAAGATAAAGCAACTGCAAGAAGCACCAATAGCTCAAATTAGCAGAAACAAAACAAAATCCTAAAATTAGTTCAGTTAATAATTAGCAAAGTCAAAAGAGCAGAAACAGAACAAAATGTGTAAGGTGCTGTAAAGATTTTGAAAGATTTTAAATAAGGGTATTGAAAACAGCTCCATTCATTTCCAATAGGAAAAAAAGTGGCTGAAAAGCAAAATGGCTATTAAAAGATGAATAGCTGAAATATCAAAAGTCACAGCCAGAATGCCCCGAAGGAACTGAACATTTTGATATATGAATTGTTAGCACAAAATTTTGGGAATGAGATGCTTTTAAACAAAATGTATGGAAGACGTATAGTAACGAGTAAAAAGAGAAACACGTAAACAATGCGGTGAATGCTTGTATAGCATTCCCACAAAGATCAATCATTAAAACAACTATGAAAAATCCCACGACCCACATATGAACTCGTGCCATGAATGCTTTTCATTATTAGGTGTCTCTGTATCATAAGTGTGACTTGAACAATTGTTAAAACAGTTTTTGTTACACTTCCCAAGACTTTTGTGCATAATTCAAAGCAAAACTCTATTGTAGCAGTAAAAGAAACCTGCACACTACTGTCAGAAAATCATAAATTTGACAGTAAAATATTAACATCTAGAAAGTTCACACATTTTAAAGTCTCAAAAAGGTGTGTTTTGAGCACATTGTTGTTGAATGGGTTAAGTTTTGGAACTCAAAGTTGTCATTGAGTAGTATGACTTGTGTAAGAAATCAACAAATTTTGTAAGTTGAATATTATGAATATTATGTGAATAAACCATCTCAATTTTATTTTTCCTGTATTGTCTTTATTTTGGCATGAGATAAGCTGAGATATCATTGAGATACATTTTTAATTCTTATTAAGACTCATGTGAGCGCTTGCACTCATCTCAGTTTTCTTTTGGCTGAGAACTCAAATGGAGAGCAATGAGAGACAGCCATGAGAGAGTGTGCTTCCAAGGATATCAAATTGAGACAAATTTGAGAGCAGCACATTATGTCTCATTTTTCTCACAACTGAGACAAGAAAAAGAGACAGCTGTAAGAGAATTTAGAGAACTCGCACAGTGCTCACTGTGAGACATATTTCTCAGGAGAGACATTTGAGAAGAATGAGAAAACCACTTTGGTCTTGATTAGTGCTCATTGATGATCCGTAAATGTGACATAAATGAGATCTTATCTTCAATTTTGCTTTGCTATGGGAAGTTTGGCATTGGTTGCAATATGTATGCATATGCATGAGTTTATTTTTATTTGTATATTAAATGTGTTGCTTTAACATTTTTCTGTCTCCTGTTTTCACTTCACCTCATGCATTTCTGCCTCATTACGTAAATAAGGACTTGTGTGGAAAAAAAAATAAAAATTACATTTAATTACATAACACAAGTCATCTAAGAGTAAAAGTAAAAACAAAAAAATATATAGGCCTACCGGTATTTTAAGCACAGTAAAATGTAAAATTATGAATTAAAATATATAATTTGTTGGAACTAAGCTTGGTCAATTAATTTTTAAAACATGAGATTAAGTTCTAAAAAAGCTAAGTCTGGTCCTCTGGACATTCAAGAAACAAAACAAAACAAAGCAAAAAAATGTCCAGAGGACCAGACTTAGCTTTTTTAGATTTTTCTACCTGGATTATTGAGCATGCATCAGGGTATGAGATAAAGTTCTCTTTTAATTTAAATTGTCCTTTGACGTTTATTTATTGGTCAATTTATATATTTCTGCTTTTATTTCTAATTATTTCTAATTAATTACTTTCATGCATGTTTAGTGATATAGTACAACATTGTGACATTAGCTTAATTTATTATGCTAGTTTTAATTGATATCATTACCTGTTGCTTCTTCTGTCTGTCTCTTTGAAAAAATGTCTGTAAGCTTTGCACATTCGGCAGCTTCCTCCGCCTTTCTTTTCTTCAACCTGACTTTTTCAGCTCCACCTGGCCTCTTCCTATCCATTTTTGTTGCTAATTAGCAGTTTGGACTCCGCGCTGCTCCATCACCTGATGTTTTGGAAAATACGTGCTTCGCTGCTGGGGTGGACTCAACCAATGGTGAACTTTCAGGGGTGTTTTTTATCAAATGGTAGCTCCCAAGCTGCCGGCCCAGTGCGAGACTGCAGGCTGCAGTCTCTTAAGGGCTGTGTCTCAATTCAGGGGCTGCATCCTCATGAGTGCGCATTTGTCGGCCGCATACGTCATTGCCCCGCGCGGAGGACTGTCCCAATTCGAAGACTCCTCCTCATGCGGCCGAGGAATGCGGCCTACTTCCTGCCGAAATCGAAGGATGCATCCGTGGAACCTTCAAGACGGAGGCTATCCCAGAATTCATAGCGCCAGCAGAGATTTCGCGGGGGGGGGGGGACTTTCTGCGTGCAGGGTCGGGGCTGCTGCGTGTTGTTGAGTCATCAGCTCGTTTTAACAACAACCTCAGCGCGAATATTCATTCAACCTTTATTTAGTCATCTCAAACAACCTCAGCTCGAATATATCTCATTAAAATTTAACTACAGAAACGACAAAAAAAAATGTGTTAGCTGAATATACAGTATATTAGTGTTTCTGAGTTTACTGTTTTTGAAGAACTGATTACAAATCAGATTATTTTACACGTGCGTAGCAAGGATTTTCTGAGGGGCAATCTTTTAAAACCCAGAGTGGACCTATGAAATGCAAGTTGTCCAGTAGCTCAGTTGGTAAATCAACCTGCGATTGGTGCAGAGATGCTTTTCTCGAAGCTGGTTCGAATCTCACTCGGTACGGTTAAAACTTATTTTACGTTTGTCTTTTATTGGATAAAAAAAAGGAGTTTCACAAACTCCTTCCTTTTAATCTCAGTCCTCATTTTTTTATCCAATAAAAGACAAACGTAAAATAAGTTTTAACCGTACCGAGTGAGATTCGAACCAGCTTCGAGAAAAGTATCTCTGCACCAATCGCAGGTTGATTTACCAACTGAGCTACTGGACAACTTGCATTTCATAGGTCCACTCTGGGTTTTAACAGATCGCCCCTTATAAGCTGATTTGTAATCAGTTCTTAACAAACAGTAAACTCAGAAACACTAATATATATACATGTATTCAGCTAACTAATATATTTTAGCGGCGTCCCTTCTCTTTCCACACACACAAAGCGGCACACAAGAACTTCCCACCCACTTCAAGAGAACGCCCCACCCACTTCAATGCCGGCTCTCCGGAAGGCTAGACCGTCCCATTTCAGCAGTTTCGCTCAGCCCACCCGGTCTTGTGAGTGCGTGGCCTACTCGGCCCAGCTAGGCTGGGTCCTCATGAGGATGCAGCCCCTGAATTGAGACACAGCCAAAGTGATCTGCGCTGTCCCTCCCTTTAAGAGGCTGCAGCCTAAAGCCTAAAGCCTGGACTACACCTCAGCGTACATGAAGTACGCCACTGTACGTGCGCATTTTGTGCGCATGTTTTCGCTGCTATAGCTCGGCTTTTATCAGCTTTCAAACGCTCGCGTTCTCGCTCCAGATCCTTGTTGTAATATGAGCAGCTGCGCGCGGAGGGGACTTGAACTGAGCTCGCTGATTGGTCACTTGCTGACACGCCTACTGAAATGATTGACAGCTTTCAGTCAGCTCTAGTGAAACCTCGAGAATGCATCATGAGCAGCTCGCTGAAGACTTCTGCGGTGTTCTGATGCGGTGTTTCTACTATGTTATAAAAAGTTATCTCAGAAATAAAAATAATAACAGGGAGCGCTTTTCCTGCAGCACACAGTCCACCAGGGAATATTTAAAACATTGCGCACCCAGGTAGGACCTGAATTCATTCATTTCAGTCATCGAGTGAACGGAGGAAGAAGCGGTTACTTGACTTTAGGCAAAAAAACAAAAGAAAAGGCCCGATCAGCGATAAAGAAGGGGAATTTATTTCATTTGTGTAACATACAAAACAGTCCGGCGCCGGGGAAGTTTATGGTCAGACACCGCGCAAGCGTCCGCGGTCGTAAAAAAAAAGCTTTGCGCGTACATGCCCTGAGGGGCTACGCGGGGCTACACTTTTGCCTTGACGTACGTACGTGGCGTATAGGCGTACTCCATGTACGCTCAGGTATATTTCGCCCTTAAGGCAGGGACAAGTCGATTTTGAGCAGATTTATTCAACCGTCATCATTTTCCCCATGCGCCTATCGGCTCATTCATGACGCAGCCCATCGGGATTTCTCCCGAATCTCCCGATGGCCACTCCGCCCTTGATTGGCAACAAGTACTGTTTTTCCGGACTATAAGTCCACCTTTTGGCGTAATTCGCATGCCCTGCAACTTATAAAGAGGTGAGACTTGTTTATGGATTTTTCCCCATATTTTTAGACCAATTTTTGGCTCAGATATGACAGTTTTTCAATTTTAGCAAAAATGGTGCGGTACCACTTTCGGCCGCTAGGGGTGCCGTACCACCTTTGTCCACTAGGGTATACCAACCGTTCCCACCTCATGTGTCCGACGAGAGCCTCCTCTGGACGGGCCCAGTCTGTCGCAGCCCGGCCTCCTGCTCTGGAGGTCTGACTGACACTTCCAGAGAGTCCACCGACCGTTTCCAGCTCATGTGTCCGACCGGCAGCCTCCTCTGTTCGAATTCACTCTGTCGCAGCCCGGCCTCCTGCTCTGGAGGTATGAACTAGCTACTTCGCTGTTAGCTCAGTGTTTGTTAGCAAAATAGGTCAAGAACCACAGGACAGATTTTGATCAAACTTACAGAACGTAATCACTAGATGGATATTTACAACTGATTAGCTTTATGAGATGTTTGAGATAAAATTTGATGTTTTATAGACGTAAATGTGTCGCGGTTAGCTTTGTTGATTTTTCCTTGTACGTTTGAGCAAATAGCTCATAAACCACACAGCAGATTTTTTTTTCAAACTTACAGAAAGTAATCACTAGATGTACATTTACAAACTGTTAACTGTTGGAGTTATTTGAGATAAAATTTGATGTTTTATAGACGTAAATGTGTTGCGGTTAGCTTCGTTGTTTTTTCTTGTAGTTTTTCAAAGCAAAAAAAAAATTAAATCCAGCAGATTTGACCATTACGTGAATTTATTTAGGAACGGTTAAGCTAATGTCAATGTCAATGTCAATTTTATTTATATAGCACATAAAAACAACCGAAGTCGACCAAAGTGCTTTACAGTTAAAAAAATAATAACAGAGTAAAATGCATCTAGTGCCACTAAACATAATAAAGCTATCAGTAAATGCAACAACAATAAAATCTGCTCAAAATTTGATCTCACATTCTGCGAGGATCAAATGCCAAGTAAAAGAGATGAGTCTTAAGTGAAGATTTAAAAGTGTCAACAGTCTGAGCGGTCTTTACTTTCTCAGGTAAACTGTTCCACAGTTTTGGAGCAGCAACCGCAAAAGCCCGATCACCTCTGGATTTCATTTTGGATCTGGGGACATCTAAGAGAAACTGGTTGGTAGACCGGAGTGCTCTTACAGGAGTGTAGATATTAATAAGATCACATAAATATGACGGGGCCAGACCTTTTAAGATTTTAAAAACAAGCAATAAAATCTTAAAATCAATCCGATAGTGGACAGGGAGCCAGTGAAGACACATGTTTGCTATAATTATCAGCAGACAAATAATTGTTTTTACCATGTTAATCTTGTGAAAAGTCCTTCCGTGCACACTTCTGTGGTCGTCATCTTCAGCAGGGCAAATGACGTGCTGACGCGTCACGTAGCGGGGACGCATAATGATGGAGAAAGTGTCTCCATCAAAAAATATGTTAAATGTTATCCAAATACAAAACCATGGTTAAATGTGGAAGTTCGCACTCTGCTGGCAGCCAGGAATACTGCCTTCAAGTCTGGAAACTCAGAGGAACTGAGAAGGACCAAGTATGCACAGAGAATTGAGGGTCAGTTCACATCACAAGACCCACGGAGCATGTGGAGGGGATTAAAGTGCATAACAGATTATAAAGGAAGGAGTGAACAATGCCCCAGAGATCCATCTCTGCCAAATGCCCTCAACAGGTTTTATGCACTCTTTGAGGACCCAAACAGACCACCCAGCACCAGACTCATCTCATCACCGGATGAAGAGCGTCTCAGCGTTACCGCAGCAGAAGTGAGGAGTAGTCTCAAGAGAATCAACCCTCACAAAGCAACCGGTCCGGACAACATTCCCGGGAAAGTGTTAAAAGAATGTGCTGATCAGCTCTGCGATGTGCTGGCAGACATCTTTAACACCTCACTTGCCCTGGAAACAGTTCCCACCTGCCTGAAGACTGCCACCATCATCCCAGTCCCAAAAAGCTCCACAGTGACTGGCCTGAATGACTATCGGCCAGTGGCCCTCACCCCGATAGTCGCAAAATGCTTTGAGAAACTGGTCATGACTCACATCAAAACATCCATCAACATGAACGTGGACCCCCATCAGTATGCATACCGTGAGAACCGATCAACAGAGGACGCAATCTCCTCTGTGGTCCACACTGCTCTCACCCACCTGGATCAGAAGGACCAGGGGTGAAAGTAGTTTTAAATTCTTGGGGGTACTATAACAACAGTATATATATATATATATATATATATATATATATATATATATATATATATATATATATATATATATATATATATATATATATATACAGGTAGTCCCCGATTTACGAGCGAGATCCGTCACAACGAGGCGCTCGTAAACCGGAAATCTCGTAATTTGGAACGGCCGCCATTTCGCTCGTAAATCCGGAAATCCGCTCGTAAATTGGAACGGTTTTCGCTAGCGCACCTAAAAACACTCTATTTTCATCTAAAAACTACTTTTGAGTGCATAAAAATGATCGGAAACGTGTGTTTATATGCTTAACTTGCTAACTGAAGTGAAAAAACACATGAAAACTCAGTATTTTTTTCGTTTTTTCCAAAAATGTGCAGCTCGTAAGTCTGGAACCTCGCAGATCAGAGCGCTCGTAAATCGGGGACTACCTGTATATATATATATATATATATATATATATATATATATGTGTGGTATACATATTTTTTCATATGTAATATTATAATGTATTTTTATATTTGTTAAGGAGTTGAGATTTATGACTCATTGACAAATAATTTTCTGATGTATTATAATGTTATATTAGGACAACTAAGCAAAATATAAACCTTTTACTCTGAACATTGATTTATTAAAGTTGAACAACACCAGGGCAGTGCATAATAAAATAAAGTAAACACTTTTAGTCCTTAATCAACAACCCCTCCCTCTCAAATGTGCCTCAACATTCTTTGTGTAACCAGAAAATGCCTCCTAACTTAAAGGAACAGTAACAGTACAACATAATAATGATGATATGATAAACACCTAACAATAATTTTAGATAATTATAGATTAATTATTATCTAAATAATTAATAATTACAGTATACACATAAAACATAAACATTTGCTTGTTTTAACAGTGTTATGTGAGATTTTCAGTGCTACAAAAGCATAAAGCAAAAACATCCCAATTTGATACCTGGAACAACAGTATAACATAAATTGATATAAACAGATGGCCATGAGCAAAACCCAAAAGTGTATCTTGGTGATCACCAATTCTTTCCCTCATCAAAACATAACACCTAAAAGATTTTCCACAGAGGCCTAAAGTAGTTGTTGTCTTCAGAGTGTTGGCATGCCATGCCAGTTGTTGCATGAGCTGCTTTTCTTCCTTTGCCCAACCAGGTATTCACATAAGGCTTTGGGTCCCATTGCATGCATGGTGGTCCAACTGAGTTGACAAATAGGAGGTTTGCAGCATTCTTGGTAGTCAGTTTGCTTCTGTCCTCAGATAATATTATTCATGGTACTGAACCCACGCTCACAGTCTGCATTACTTGCTGACAATGTATCCACTGCCACAAGCAATTTCTTCATCTTGTTAGGAATGCTTCCTCCACTTACCTTGTACTCAATGAATCCAAGGTGGGCCTCATGTTCATTCAGGTGTAGGAGATGGTACAAAGACTTTACCTCATCTTCTCCATATCATGGATTGTCATTGTCCCACTTGTCAGGGTTAAGGACTGCCATTTGATTTACAAGTCTACTGTAAGTTTCTCTTCTGTTGGATGTGACACTGGCCTGCACTCTGTTAGCTGCAGTTGTAAACAGTCTGTCTTTCAAACTTTCTGCCACTGCTTGAACAAACTATGCAGAGTCAATGATGGGAGACCTGCCATCTCTTAACTGTACTCCTTTGAATTTCATCCCTTCCTTTGCCTGGCTTGCTTCAACTACATATTGTCCTGGGTATGAACTGAGACTTTCAATGCATTTGACATACATTGTCATGATCTCATGGGCCTTTGGAAGTGTGGTCTTCCTGTTCTGAAGAAACTCTGGACATCTGTCATCAGAGCAAGACTTTTTAGGAAATTTAGACAGCAGACCTCGGAATTTAGCTCTCTCTCTCTGTTATCCCTTGTCTTATCCTCTGATGCCTCATGGAAATGTTGTGCCAATGCTGGATAAGAATGCCATACTGCACTGACTGTCCTGTATGAAGAAGCAACCCAGCGGACACTGAAAACTTCCTATTCTTCTGAGTGTCATGTGCAAATTGTGTGCACATTCACTTAGTTCCCGCATATTTTTTGGTGACTGGCTGTACAATGGAGGCGCCAGTTGAGATGGCTCGGGCATCTGGTTAGGATGCCTCCTGGACGCCTCCCTGGTGAGGTGTTCCGGGCATGTCCCACCGGGAGGAGACCCAGAGGAAGACCCAGGACACGCTGGAGGGACTATGTTTCTCGGCTGGCCTGGGAACGCCTTGGGATTCCCCCAGAGGAGCTGCTCCAAGTGGCTGGGGAGAGGGAAGTCTGGGCCTCCTACTTAGGCTGCTACCCCCGCGACCCGACCCCGGATAAGCGGAAGACAATGGATGGATGGATGGCTGTACAATGAGTACAGGCTGTCAAGGAAGGCCTGGAAGTCTTTGTTCCCCCTGTTGCTTCTAATGCCTGGTCACAGCAAGCTCCAGTCTGTGATTAAGGCAGCGCCACAGAACAATGTGTGGAAAATCATCCTGGAGCAACTTCCCAACACCTGACTTCACTCCCAGCATCACACTTGCCCCATCACTGCAAAATCCAATAAAAACTTCCTGTAGCAATTCAGTGGTGAAGCCACTCTGGAACAAGCAGTTCATAATTTGTTCTTTGATATGAACTGCAGACAGGCTTTGTAGCTCAACCAAATCTAAGGGAAAATAAATGGGTTCCATCTCTCCATCAATGCTAGCTTTCAAAATAACAATTAATGTTGATTTGTTCCTTACACTGTTGACTCATCAGCTAACACGGTGATAATACACCTATTTTCTATGATTTTACTCAGGAGCCCTTTTTTCATCTGTGAAGACACATGGTCAATTATATCAACACAGACTGTTTTGCTGTGAAAAACACGACCCAAATCAGCAGAATTAGCTTGCTGCATCTCAATAAGACTCTGCTTTTTTTTTGGGCCACATAATATGCTGTTCTGAACACCCTGGCAGTCGACTCCAATGCAGACTCCTGACTGGTCACGTTCATGTTCAGAAGAATGTCTTCTTTTGCTGTCTGAAGAATCTTAATTGCTTCTGTATGTCTGGGAGTTTTCTGTGCTTATGATTTTTTTTCCGAAGTGATAAAAGCTGGGTAGCTCTTGAATTGCTGTAAAATGGAGCTACATTTCCCTAAGCTCCCTGACTGGAAATATTGACACCACGAGATGCCATGACACCTAAATTTTGAACGTTATGGCGTGCATCCTAGTTTTCCATTTGTAGCATATAACCATGCATTTCTGCTTTTAAACTGGTTATAATGTTCCTGTGTCCAGATAGAAGGATAATCAGTAGACCTAGCATCATGACCTGTTTGTTCTGAAGCGGCTTGCACTTCATCTTGCTGACGTGGTGTCTCCACATCCCGACTCTCAAACTGCTCAAAATCTTCATCAGCTGTTTTTTTTATTTTGTGGTGTATCTTCTCAGTTTCGGTCTCCACTTTTCTTTTGAATAAGACGTTATTTTGCTCTGCATGCTGGTCAAGTTTTGATTTCGTTTGAAAATGTTAACAATTTAGTTGTTTTCGCGGCTTTTATGTAAAGGTTTGTAGATGGTAAGTGATTTATTGTTTGTCCTGTCCCGATACAAGCGGAGGTTTTTAATATTAGTGCACCACCTTTGCAGAATGATCCAGTCTATTTAATCGAACGCACCAATCCCCTTGGCAACCACTGTGTTTTGGAGATAAACGCACGAGGTCTCTCATGTAAATTAAATGAAATCTCTGGTCATAGCGGTGTTCTCTAGCTGTGAAGCATTGTTGAAATTGAGCGCAATTAAATTAAATACAATTTCATCTCTCTTTGCTTTTACTTAGGATATTTTGTAACAATGTTGTAGTGGAGTACTTCTAAAGGATGGCAGTTGATGAAAGCTTCGAACTCCGAGCGGTGCAAAAGCTGGAGAATTGAGGCTGTAGCATAACACGAACAGTTCAAAAACAATATGAAGTGAGAAAAAAGCTATTTATTAACTTATTAAGTCACGTTTTAGACTGTTCATAGATAGAAAAACCAGTCAGACATGTCTGATCAGCGGTGGCAATCACGGCTGCATAAACCTGCTGATTCTTTACAGCAGACAGCCACTCCCCTCTCTTGGGGGTACTGAGTACCCCCGCTAAATCTTTTAGGGGTACTCAGTAACCCCGGTACCCCCTTACTTTCACCCCTGCTTATCAGTCAGTCACTCGGTGCAACACATGACTATGGGAATTGCGCTGCCGCACGGTTCACCTGAAGTAATACAATCACGCCTATTTAGGAGGCAGGTGGGCGTCAGCGTCACCACAGAGGCCCCGCCCTCTTGGAATAAAGACATGTGCGTCCATCCTACTTCCTCTTTTTGCCCTTCACCTCGCTTACAACTGAACTTCGTGGGACTCTCTGTAACGACATCGCTCGACCGGAGGTGAGCTCGCTCCCTACACTGAGTGTACAGAGACATTTCCTGCGTATTGCTGGGCTAGCGAAAGCTAGTCCAGCCTCTTTTATTTAACCTTGAGGATTTTTCTTCTCTCATCGTAGGTGCTTCGCTTGACGGCGCTAACTACGTCACAGCCTGCTAACGAGTAGCAGGCTAGCCAGCGAAAGCGACGTGGCGAAGAAGACGTCTCCGGACCACGTTAGCACTGCTAATGAGCTCGACTCTTCTCAGCCATGGCTCCAGAGAAGGGAAAGCGAAAACCAAAAAATTCTAAGAAGAGCAGCAGGCCAGCGAGCCCCAACTCCCGGGCCTGCCCCAGCGGCTGCGGCTACTCCCTTTCGGCGACGGACACCTACGAGGCCTGTCCCATCTGCCTGGGGATGTTGCATGCTAAGGCAGTGCTGGAATCCCCCAAGTCCTGCCCTCACTGCCTGAAACTGTGAGGAAGCGTCGAGTGGACATCGTGGTCAAGGCCATGGGCGGCTCCACGGCGGCGCACGACCCAGACCTCACAGAGGCTCTCACTCCCACACAGGAGCTTGAGGTCGTGGACCTGGAGGACAGCGGACAAGCTGACTGGGGGGACTGTATGGACATTGTCGAGTTATCTCATTTGCCTGAACTCGAAAAAGGCTTTTGACACCAACAGAGGACGCTGGACAACTCCACTCATTTAGTCTCTTTTTTTATTTTCTCTGATACTCCATGAGTCACAGGTTGAAAACCTTGAATAAAAACACATTTACATAAATTACTTTTCCAATCAACAAAATTAAACCCTTAATAGAAAATTATTAAATAGAATTTAAGCTTTACCTCTATATTTCAAAATGCAGCAAAATTATACACACAATCTTGTTTAAAGAGAAAAATGTAAAACCAGACAACATAAATTTACATTTCTCCTGTTAATTTACAAAAGATAATTGAAAAGAAATACATACCAAAAGCATCTCTGTGGTTGCCAAACACTGAGCAGCAAACTGAGGCAAAAAGGCAAACAGCTGCTGGTACTAATTAAAGCTTACTACCTGAAGGCCAGGTAGCCACACCTACATTTCTGGCACAACATTGCCATCTCCTGTGCAACCAGTGTAACTACTAAAATAAATTAAATCACAGATTGAACAGTAAATGAAACAGAGATAATGATGCAACAAAACACCTCCCACTTGACCTCCTGGTTTCTTGAACCCAAGGAGGTCACTTAGTATTGTTCCTTGTTTATGAAGCTTGCTGTTCTTCAACTGGGAGTAGGACCACAAGTCGTCTAACATCTCGATGTAGAACAGTACAGTAGAAGGGATCTGAGATGATTTCTTGCACCTTTTCTGTGACGTTTTGCCTTTTACTGTTTTTGAGATTTGTACTGGGTAGCTTGGGAACCAGGGTCAGACCATATTTTCATGGGGTGTCCTCTGATTGAAGTGAATCTATGATATGCCAGGAGGAACCCTTCTGATGATTGGTCACTCACAACATCAGCATAAATGGCTCTTGAACTCATGCAGCAAAACACGATGCCCCAGACCTTTAGTTTGGTTCTTTTTTTTCACTTCATCTTTCACCATGTAAGGCCCAAATAGGTCCACAGTTGTAAATTCAAATGGGTTTGCAGGGTTCACTCTCTCAGGTGGAAGATCACTCATTATCTGTCGGCATAGTTTTGCTTTGAGTTTTCTGCAGGTCACACAACTTTCAACCACTCTTTTTGCAAGTATGCGCCCTTTAATCACCCAGGCTTTTTTCCTCATTCTGAGAAGAGTTCCAGCTACATCTTCATGGTTTGTGACATGGGCTTCACGTGCTATCAGTGTAGATATCCAAGCATTATGTGGTACAAGTGGCACAGCAGTTTTGTTTTCTGTGAACATTTGAAACCTGCCTCCACAGACTAAAAGTCCAGAGCTTGGATCTCTGTACACTACTAGTCTGTTTAGAGTTGTATCTGGAAACGTGTGTCCTTCTTGAGCTGCAAGGAAAAGATTTGTGAGTGCCTCTTCCCTCTCTTTAGCTGTCAACACAACATCTTTGTTCTTTTCTTCTTCTTTGGTCTTTTTCTTTACCTCCAACCATGTTTTGGCAGCACGGCAGATCCAGGCAATGACATTAATAAGCTTTTGCAGGTTACTAAACTTCTCCACCTTCAGCAGATTTCTGATTAGATGGAAAACAGGGTTTTTTCTCAGAGTGGCTTCTTTCTTTGTCTGATTGTGTAATACTCCTGTGAAGGCCTTCCTTTGAAGTCTGTTTATACTTTCTTGAGCATGTTGCACAACTTCTGCAGCAGATTTCTTAGGCCACTCATTTTCTGGCCATCTCAGAAAATCTGGACCTTTTTGCCATGCAGAACCTTCTCTCAAATCTTTGATGGAGCCCCCTCGTGTTAGAATATCAGCAATGTTATATTCCCCAGGAATCCACCACCAGTCTCCAACTGATCCAGCTTTTTGGATCTCTCCCACGCGGTTTGCAATGAAAGTCTGGTATCCATAGCTTTCTCTTTGAATGGCTCCCAAGACTGTTTGACTATCTAAGAAATGGAACCATTTCTCCACTTCCAGTCTTCCATGCTTTTCAAAATATTTCTTCAGTCTAGTAGCAAAGACTGCTCCGCAGATTTCAGCTTTAACTGCTTCTCCCTTTTGATCCAGTGGGGTCAGCTTTGCCTTTGCTTCTACAAATCGGACATCAGTTCCTTTCTCTGTTTCCCATCTTAGATACATTACAGCCCCATAAGTTTGATCACTCCCATCAGAAAAGGTAATTCCCCATGGCTTGCCTTTCCAATCAGCTGGTGTCAGACTTCTTTGGAACTTAATTTCACTGAGCTCCACATATTCTTCAAACAGCTTAACAGCTTCTTCTCTGAGGTTATCTGAGAGGGGTTTGTCCCATGTTTCCTGAGTTATTTTTCCATTGCCAGTTTCTTGAAATGCCTTTCTGACAAGAATTGCTCCTTTTTGTTTGATAGGTGTTACTAAACCAATTGGATCATAAAGTCCAGCTACCTGGCTTAGCAGATGTCTTCTAGTCAATGGATTGGGTGTTCCAGGTCTGATCTCCTCTTTAAAAAGATTATTGCCTAGTCTCATCTTTTTCTTTTTCTTAGAGAAGTTGATTGAGGTTAGCATATATAACATGTCTTCCTCCACATGATATCCAACACCCAGTGCTTTGTTGTCTTCATCCCTCATCTGATTAGGGAGGATGATTGTTTTACTTCCTTCTACTTCTTTGTTTTGCAGAACTTCTCGGCCATCCTTTTGCCTCCCACTTTGCCCAGACCACACCCATGGTTTAAGAAAGAAGCCTCCAGCTTTCAAGATGGTTTCCACCTTTTGTGTGATTTTTAACAGTTCGTTTTGACTGTTATGGGAGGTCAAAATATCATCAACATAAGTATCCTCTTCAAGAACTCTGCGTTCTTCTTTTAGGTGATTAAAGATGGGCAGTCTTGCAGTTTCTCGCATGGCTAGTTGTGCGATGCATCCAGCTGGTCTGTCACCTATATTGACTCGTGTGATGGCATATTGCTTTATCTCTTCATTTGGATCATCTCTCCAAAGAAATCTATGAAGGTGCCTTTCACGTTCTTCCAGCCACACAGAATTATACATCTTCCTAATGTCACCAAGAACTGCATGCACACCTTTTCTGAATCTTAAAAGGACAGCTCTGATGGGGTTGAGAACATCTGGTCCTTTAAGAAGAAGATCATTCATGCTTGGCCCGTTGAATCTTTGGCTGCTGTTCCACACCAGACGTACTGGGGTTGTGACTGAGTGAGGGTTTGGAGCTACCAAGTGGCTTACATACCAGACTGGTCCTGTCCAACTTCTCCTGACCTCTTTTGTGAGCTCTACAGCAGCACGACGTTCGATCATTTCATGAACTTGAGCTTTGTAAGCAGTTTTCCACTCTGGATCTTTTTGCAACTGCCTCTCAGTCCTTAAAAATGTGGCTTCCACATCTCTCTTGTTGTTAGACAGTGCAGCTGGGTCCTCTTTCCATGGATATTTTGCATCCCAGTGGGGAGATGCTGTATGTTCATCACCTTGGACATAAGTGAGCCCTTCTTTGATGATTTCTAATTCTTTTTCCTCAGCGAGGGTCATCTCTTTTCCACCAGGCTGACAATTCCCACATCTGCATCCTCCACATTTTGGTTCGCAGGCTGCTCCAATGCTCTCCCATCTCCACCATTGAAGAAACTCATGGTTGGTTGCAGTTGTAAATTTAACATTTGCCGTTTGTTCACGTTGGACAAGAGATATTTTCGCACTTGGTTCACTGATGATCTCTTGGTACTTTGCAACCGTTCTCATCGATCTGGCAAAGTGAGTCTTTGACTCATGTGCAGTTACTTCCACCCTTTCAAAAAGATTAGGGTGAGCTCCTCCCACTGTCCATCCTAGTGGGCTTTCCCATAAAACAAGATCTCCAACAACTTTCACTCTTTGTGGAGCAAGTCGTCCCTCTCTGTGACTAATGAGAAGTTCTACTTCTTCAGGTCTCCTTAATTCCTCTTGCTTGACTTGTGGGAAGAATTTTTGTAAACTTTTAGCATCAATGCTTCTGTGCACTTTTGCAATTTCATCAAGTCCATAACAGAGCATTTGATGGGACCTTGTTTTACCTGTAGATGTCTTTATCCTGACTCTGAGAAGATATCTTTTGGTCTTCACCTCCAGAGTCATCCCACCCACACCATATAACACTAAGGTCACATTTTCACTCTGTAGGTTTAGTCTGTCAGCAGCTTTATGGGTGATATAATTTGTATCAGATGCAAGGTCCACCAAAGCTCCAACTGTTTGGCCTGCATTGGCAGTGACCTCCATTAACATTAGAATGACAGGGAGTTCACAAAGTCCATATTTTTCTAAGAGCTCAGAACCGTTGTCATCAGTCTTAGTCACTTGTGAATTGTTGTTAGTAAATGCTTTTCTGCATTTGTCTGCCATCTCTGGAGTCAGCTCTGACAAGAAGTCCTCCTGTTCTTCTGTCAGTCTGTTTTTATTTCCACAAATCCTTCCAGTCCCATCTTCCTTAGTTTTCTCTCTGATGTTCTCTTTCGGGCAGAGGAAATAATGATGTTTGGAAGGGCCTTCTTTTTTACAATCTTTATTTCTGCATAGATAAGTATCTCCACAGTCAAGATCATCGTGATGAAATCCAAGGCATTTCTTGCAAGCTCCAATCCTTTTTAAAGTAGCTTTCTTCTCATGAAGACTCATCCCTTTAAACTTTTTACAGAAGAAAATCTTGTTGTAATGTTTTTCATCCCCACATACAGCACATACTCCTTGCAGTCTTTTCTTGGCAGTGCTTGTTGAAGCATATTTTCTCTCAGGCCTCCTTCCTGGACCCTGGTGCATTTTTTCTATCTTCTCCCCACTTTTAAGTTGTTCAAGTCTTTCAAGAACTCCTTCTTGCTTTTTAAGGAACTTCAGAAGCTCATCAAAGTGACTTTCTGGAGTTACTCGGTTGTGTGGTTCCAACATGAAGACCAGCCAATCTCTTTTAACAAAATCAGGCAGTTTGCTTTCTATTGTTTTGATCACTAGTGGGTTCTTTATTGCACCTGAGTTCCCCAGTTCTGTCAGATCCTTCAATGCTTTTTCTACAGTCTGTATCAGGTCAATGACTCTTCTTGGCTGATTTCCTCTCAAAGGAGGAATTTTCTCCAACTCTTCTAAGATCTCTATGGCAATTGTTGACTTATTTCCACATCTATTTTCTAGAACTCTGAAAATCTCATCAGCTGTGCTGTATGTTGACAGTCTGAGATCTTTCAACAATCCCTCATCAATACTGTTTAGCAGTTGAACTTTTTTAACCTCAGCAGATCCAGATGGCTCACCTTGTTTTTGGAGGTTTTCCCAGTCCTTCCTCCATCTGTGATATTCCCTCTTATTGCCGCTGAAAATAGGAAGTGCTATTGGTTTTATCTTCACAATAGGTGAGGCTGTCTGCTGTGGTCTACTTGTCGCACTGGCAGTTCCTGAAACAAGTCTTTCTTCTGCAATCCGCCTTGCAGTGACAAATTCAGGCTTTTTCAGCTCCAACCTGCTGCTGAACACTTTCAGGTCTTTCATTCTTTTGTCAAAGTCTCTCCTTTCACTCCCAGGGATCCAGCGCTCCCATGCAGACATGACTCTGATAGCCTCCTTCAGTCTCTCAGCTGAAAGGTTGAGATACACCTCGTAGGCCTCAAGGTTAGTACTCTCCACAGATAAGTTGCCTGCTGCTTCAGTACTGTTTTCTGCTTCGAGGATCACTCCTATGAGTGCTTGTTGACCATATCTAGACCACAAGTTATCTTTAAGTTGAGATACACCTCGTAGGCCTCAAGGTTAGTACTCTCCACAGGTAAGTTTCCTGCTGCTTCAGTACTGTTTTCTGCTTCGAGGATCACTCCTATGAGTGCTTGTTGACCATATCTAGACCACAAGTTATCTTGGATTAAGTCTCTGACCTCTTTAAATCTTGTTTCAGCCTCGTTTGTCGTCTTTATTATTTCCGACTCCTGCTGCTTGTCCAGACTTGCTTCTTCATCATCTTCCTCCTTTGAGGCCTCAGCCAGCAGACCATTTTTGTAGTCATCATTGGCTACTAATAGCCTCCTGAAGTATTCTGAGAGTTTATTGAACTCATCTCTCAGTTCTGCTTCCACCATGAGTTCTGCCTCTTTGCAAAGAAAGTTTGCTTGTCTTGTGAAGCTGCTTTTTACAGTGGTTCTTTCCTTCTTGAGTTGTTGAACAGTCTTCTCCAGGGCTTCTGCCATACTGAATCCACAACTCTTCACCTCTGCGTCACCAGCACTTAAGACTTCCAAGGCCGTTTATCCTCCAGTCCAGGCTGTACGCTTGGTTTTCAACTGTCGAGTTATCTCATTTGCCTGAACTCGAAAAAGGCTTTTGACACCAACAGAGGACGCTGGACAACTCCACTCATTTAGTCTTTTTATTTTCTCTGATGCTCCATGAGTCACAGGTTGAAAACCTTGAATAAAAACACATTTACATAAATTACTTTTCCAATCAACAAAATTAAACCCTTAATAGAAAATTATTAAATAGAATTTAAGCTTTACCTCTATATTTCAAAATGCAGCAAAATTATACACACAATCTTGTTTAAAGAGAAAGATGTAAAACCAGACAACATAAATTTACATTTCTCCTGTTAATTTACAAAAGATAATTGAAAAGAAATACATACCAAAAGCATCTCTGTGGTTGCCAAACACTGAGCAGCAAACTGAGGCAAACAGCTGCTGGTACTAATTAAAGCTTACTACCTGAAGGCCAGGTAGCCACACCTACATTTCTGGCACAACATTGCCATCTCCTGTGCAACCAATGTAACTACTAAAATAAATTAAATCACAGATTGAACAGTAAATGAAACAGAGATAATGATGTAACAAAACAATGTCCAAACCACTGTCCCTCCTCTGGACATGTCCAAACCACTGTCCCTCCTCTGGACATGTCCAAACCACTGTCCCTCCTCTGGACATGTCCAAACCACTGTCCCTCCTCTGGACATGTCCAAACCACTGTCCCTCCTCTGGACATGTCCAAACCACTGTCCCTCCTCTGGACATGTCCAAACCACTGTCCCTCCTCTGGACATGTCCAAACCACTGTCCCTCCTCTGGACATGTCCAAACCACTGTCCCTCCTCTGGACATGTCCAAACCACTGTCCCTCCTCTGGACATGTCCAAACCACTGTCCCTCCTCTGGACATGTCCAAACCACTGTCCCTCCTCTGGACATGTCCAAACCACTGTCCCTCCTCTGGACATGTCCAAACCACTGTCCCTCCTCTGGACATGTCCAAACCACTGTCCCTCCTCTGGACATGTCCAAACCACTGTCCCTCCTCTGGACATGTCCAAACCACTGTCCCTCCTCTGGACATGTCCAAACCACTGTCCCTCCTCTGGACATGTCCAAACCACTGTCCCTCCTCTGGACATGTCCAAACCACTGTCCCTCCTCTGGACATGTCCAAACCACTGTCCCTCCTCTGGACATGTCCAAACCACTGTCCCTCCTCTGGACATGTCCAAACCACTGTCCCTCCTCTGGACATGTCCAAACCACTGTCCCTCCTCTGGACATGTCCAAACCACTGTCCCTCCTCTGGACATGTCCAAACCACTGTCCCTCCTCTGGACATGTCCAAACCACTGTCCCTCCTCTGGACATGTCCAAACCACTGTCCCTCCTCTGGACATGTCCAAACCACTGTCCCTCCTCTGGACATGTCCAAACCACTGTCCCTCCTCTGGACATGTCCAAACCACTGTCCCTCCTCTGGACATGTCCAAACCACTGTTCCTCCTCTGGACATGTCCAAACCACTGTCCCTCCTCTGGACATGTCCAAACCACTGTCCCCAGATTAAACAATAATAATCTTTCACCAGCAGTACAAAATGACTAACTCTTTCTAATTTTCTAATACTAATACATAACTAATAATTGATGCAATACACATTATGCTAATTCATATATATTTTTTCAACAAATTCCTTTTGACCATTTTCTTAAATGTAAACAGTGACTTGGCATTTTTAACTACATTCTCCAAGCCATTCCATAATCTAATTCCCTGGATTGAGGTAGAACGTCCCTTCAAGCTAGTTCTGAATTGTGGTTTTACAAACATCTCTGTCCCCTTAAGATTATAACAACTTTGTCTTTTAACAAAATTCATTTGGATATTTAAAGGTAAATCGTTATTTTGAGCCCTATACATAATTGATAAAATATTATAATCAACCAAATCATGGAATTTCAATAATTTCAGTTGATAAAATAATGTACTGGATGGATGACAGTAATGTTTTCTAGTGATAATTCTTACAGCTCTTTTCTGTAATACAAAAATAGGCTTTGTGATTGTTTTA
>JBBPBX010058531.1:0-22073 GCA_038048925.1 Garcialebias charrua
TTCATGTCATGTGACCTGTGTTGTTGTGTCAGTTGACCTCAGGTCATGTGACCTGTGTTGGTCCGTCACTTGACCTCAGGTCATGTGACCTGTGTCTGTCCGTCAGTTGACCTCAGGTCATGTGACCTATGTCGGTCCATCAGTTGACCTTGGGTCATGTGACCTGTGTCGGTCCGTCAGTTGACCTCATGTCGTGTGACCTGTGTCGGTCCATCAGTTGACTTCATGTCGTGTGACCTTTGTCCGTCCGTCAGTTGACCTCAGGTCATGTGACCTGTGTCGGTCCGTCAGTTGACCTCATGTCATGTGACGTGTGTCGGTCCGTCAGTTGACTTCATGCCATGTGACCTATGTCGTTGTGTCAGTTGACCTTAGGTCATGTGACCTGTGTTGGTCCGTCACTTGACCTCATGTCATGTGACCTGTGTCGGTCCGTCAGTTGACCAAATGTCATGTGACCTGTGCCGGTCCGTCAGTTGACCTCATGTCGTGTGACCTATGTCGGTCCATCAGTTGACCTCAGGTCATTTGACCTATGTCGGTCCATCAGTTGACCTTAGGTCATGTGACCTGTGTCGGTCCGTCAGTTGACCTCATGTCGTGTGACCTATGTCAGTCCATCAGTTGACCTCATGTAGTGTGACCTATGTCAGTCCATTAGTTGACCTCAGGTCATGTGACCTATGTCGGTCCGTCAGTTGACCTCATGTCAAGTGACCTACAGTATGTCGGTCCGTCAGTTGACTTCATGTCGTGTGACCTATGTCCGTCCGTCAGTTGACCTCAGGTCATGTGACCTGTGTCGGTCCATCAGTTGACCTCATGTCGTGTGACCTATATCGGTCCGTCAGTTGACCTCAGGTCATGTGACCTGTGTCGGTCTGTCAGTTGACCTCAGGTCATGTGACCTGTGTCGGTCCGTCAGTTGACCTCATGTCGTGTGACCTATGTTGGTCCGTCAGTTGACCTTAGGTCATGTGACCTGTATCGGTCCGTCAGTTGACCTCATGTCAAGTGACCTATGTCGGTCCATCAGTTGACTTTATGTCGTGTGACCTATATCCGTCCGTCAGTTGACCTTAGGTCATGTGACCTGTGTCGGTCCGTCAGTTGACCTCATGTCGTGTGACCTATGTCAGTCTGTCAGTTGACTTCATGTCGTGTGACCTATGTTAGTCCGTCAGTTGACTTCATGTCGTGTGACCTGTGTCATCTTGTCAGTTGACCTCAGGTCATGTGACCTGTGTTGGTTTGTCACTTGACCTCAGGTCATGTGACCTGTGTCGGTCCGTCAGTTGACCTCATGTCGTGTGACCTATGTCAGTCTATCAGTTGACCTCAGGTCATGTGACCTATGTCGGTCCGTCAGTTGACCTTAGGTCATGTGACCTGTATCGGTCCGTCAGTTGACCTCATGTCAAGTGACCTACAGTATGTCGGTCCGTCAGTTGACTTCATGTCGTGTGACCTATGTCCATCCGTCAGTTGACCTCAGGTCATGTGACCTATGTCTGTCCGTCAGTTGACCTCAGGTCATGTGACCTATGTCAGTCCGTCAGTTGACCTCATGTCGTGTGACCTATGTCGGTCCGTCAGTTGACCTCAGGTCATGTGACCTGTGTCGGTCTGTCAGTTGACCTCAGGTCATGTGACCTGTGTCGGTCCGTCAGTTGACCTCATGTCGTGTGACCTATGTTGGTCCGTCAGTTGACCTCAGGTCATGTGACCTGTGTTGGTCTGTCAGTTGACCTCAGGTCATGTGACCTGTATCGGTCCGTCAGTTGACCTCATGTCAAGTGACCTACAGTATGTCGGTCCGTCAATTGACTTCATGTTGTGTGACCTATGTCCGTCCGTCAGTTGACCTCAGGTCATGTGACCTGTGTCGGTACGTCAGTTGACCTCAGGTCATGTGACCTATGTCTGTCCGCCAGTTGACCTTAGGTCATGTGACCTGTATCGGTCCGTCAGTTGACCTCATGTCAAGTGACCTACCGTATGTCAGTCCGTCAGTTGACCTCATGTCGTGTGACCTATGTCGGTCCGTCAGTTGACCTCAGGTCATGTGACCTGTGTCGGTCTGTCAGTTGACCTCAGGTCATGTGACCTGTGTCGGTCCGTCAGTTGACCTCATGTCGTGTGACCTATGTTGGTCCGTCAGTTGACCTCAGGTCATGTGACCTGTGTTGGTCTGTCAGTTGACCTCAGGTCATGTGACCTGTATCGGTCCGTCAGTTGACCTCATGTCAAGTGACCTACAGTATGTCGGTCCGTCAATTGACTTCATGTTGTGTGACCTATGTCCGTCCGTCAGTTGACCTCAGGTCATGTGACCTGTGTCGGTACGTCAGTTGACCTCAGGTCATGTGACCTATGTCTGTCCGCCAGTTGACCTTAGGTCATGTGACCTATGTCGGTCCGTAAGTTGACTTCATGTTGTGTGACCTATGTCGGTCTGTCAGTTGACCTCAGGTTATGTGACCTATGTTGGTTCGTCACTTGACCTTAGGTCATGTGACCTGTGTCGGTCCGTCAGTTGACCTCATGTCGTGTGACCTATGTCAGTCCATCAGTTGACCTCAGGTCATGTGACCAATGTCGGTCCGTCAGTTGACTTCATGTCATGTGACCTTATCGGTCCGTCAGTTGACCTCATGTCAAGTGACCTACATTATGTCGGTCCGTCAGTTGACTTCATGTCGTGTAACCTATGTCCATCCGTCAGTTGACCTCAGGTCATGTGACCTGTGTCGGTCCGTCAGTTGACCTCATGTCGTGTGACCTATGTCGGTCCATCAGTTGACCTCATGTCATGTGACCTGTGTCGGTCTGTTAGTTGACCTCAGGTCATGTGACCTGTGGCGGTCAATCAGTTGACCTCATGTCGTGTGACCTATGTTGGTCCGTCAGTTGACCTCAGGTCATGTGACCTGTATCGGTCCGTCAGTTGACCTCATGTCAAGTGACCTATGTCAGTCCGTCAGTTGACTTCATGTCGTGTGACCTATGTCCGTCAGTCAGTTGACCTTAGGTCATGTGACCTATGTCGGTCCGTCAGTTGACCTCATGTCGTGTGACCTATGTCGGTCCGTCAGTTGACTTCATGTCGTGTGACCTATGTCGGTCCGTCAGTTGACCTCAGTTCATGTGATCTGTGTCGGTTCATCAGTTGACCTCAGGTCATGTGACCTGTGTCGGTCCATCAGTTGACCTCATGTCATGTGACCTGTGTCGGTCCATCAGTTGACCTCATGTCGTGTGACCTGTGTCGGTCCGTCAGTTGACCTGAGGTCATGTGACCTGTGTCGGTCCGTCAGTTGACTTCATGCCATGTGACCTGTGTCGTTGTGTCAGTTGACCTCAGGTCATGTGACCTGTGTTGGTCCGTCAGTTGACCTTATGTCGTGTGACCTGTGTCGGTCCATCAGTTGACCTTTGGTCATGTGACGTGTGTCGGTCCGTCAGTTGACTTCATGCCATGTGACCTATGTCGTTGTGTCAGTTGACCTCAGTTCATGTGACCTGTGTTGGTCCGTCACTTGACCTCAGGTCATGTGACCTATGTCGGTCCGTCAGTTGACCACATGTCATGTGACCTGTGCCGGTCCGTCAGTTGACCTCATGTCGTGTGACCTATGTCGGTCCATCAGTTGACCTCAGGTCATTTGACCTATGTCGGTCCATCAGTTGACCTTAGGTCATGTGACCTGTGTCGGTCCGTCAGTTGACCTCATGTCGTGTGACCTATGTCGGTCCATCAGTTGACTTCATGTCGTGTGACCTTTGTCCGTCTGTCAGTTGACCTCAGGTCATGTGACCTGTGTCGGTCCTTCAGTTGACCTCATGTCGTGTGACCTATGTCGGTCCGTCAGTTGACTTCATGTCGTGTGACCTATGTCGGTCCGTCAGTTGACTTCATGTCGTGTGACCTATATCGGTCCGTCAGTTGACCTCAGGTCATGTGACCTATGTCGGTCCGTCAGTTGACTTCATGTCGTGTGACCTGTGTCATTTTGTCAGTTGACCTTAGGTCATGTGACCTATGTTGGTTCGTCACTTGACCTCAGGTCATGTGACCTGTGTCGGTCCGTCAGTTGACCTCATGTAGTGTGACCTATGTCAGTCCATTAGTTGACCTCAGGTCATGTGACCTATGTCGGTCCGTCAGTTGACCTCATGTCAAGTGACCTACAGTATGTCGGTCCGTCAGTTGACTTCATGTCGTGTGACCTATGTCCGTCCGTCAGTTGACCTCAGGTCATGTGACCTGTGTCGGTCCATCAGTTGACCTCATGTCGTGTGACCTATATCGGTCCGTCAGTTGACCTCAGGTCATGTGACCTGTGTCGGTCTGTCAGTTGACCTCAGGTCATGTGACCTGTGTCGGTCCGTCAGTTGACCTCATGTCGTGTGACCTATGTTGGTCCGTCAGTTGACCTTAGGTCATGTGACCTGTATCGGTCCGTCAGTTGACCTCATGTCAAGTGACCTATGTCAGTCCATCAGTTGACTTTATGTCGTGTGACCTATATCCGTCCGTCAGTTGACCTTAGGTCATGTGACCTGTGTCGGTCCGTCAGTTGACCAAATGTCGTGTGACCTATGTCAGTCTGTCAGTTGACTTCATGTCGTGTGACCTATGTTAGTCCGTCAGTTGACTTCATGTCGTGTGACCTGTGTCATCTTGTCAGTTGACCTCAGGTCATGTGACCTGTGTTGGTTTGTCACTTGACCTCAGGTCATGTGACCTGTGTCGGTCCGTCAGTTGACCTCATGTCGTGTGACCTATGTCAGTCTATCAGTTGACCTCAGGTCATGTGACCTATGTCGGTCCGTCAGTTGACCTTAGGTCATGTGACCTGTATCGGTCCGTCAGTTGACCTCATGTCAAGTGACCTACAGTATGTCGGTCCGTCAGTTGACTTCATGTCGTGTGACCTATGTCCATCCGTCAGTTGACCTCAGGTCATGTGACCTATGTCTGTCCGTCAGTTGACCTCAGGTCATGTGACCTATGTCAGTCCGTCAGTTGACCTCATGTCGTGTGACCTATGTCGGTCTGTCAGTTGACCTTAGGTCATGTGACCTATGTTGGTTCGTCACTTGACCTTAGGTCATGTGACCTGTGTCGGTCCGTCAGTTGACCTCATGTAGTGTGACCTATGTCAGTCCATTAGTTGACCTCAGGTCATTTGACCTATGTCGGTCCGTCAGTTGACCTCATGTCAAGTGACCTACAGTATGTCGGTCCGTCAGTTGACTTCATGTCGTGTGACCTATGTCCGTCCGTCAGTTGACCTTAGGTCATGTGACCTGTGTCGGTCCATCAGTTGACCTCATGTCGTGTGACCTATATCGGTCCGTCAGTTGACCTCAGGTCATGTGACCTGTGTCGGTCTGTCAGTTGACCTCAGGTCATGTGACCTGTGTTGGTCCGTCAGTTGACCTCATGTCGTGTGACCTATGTTGGTCCGTCAGTTGACCTTAGGTCATGTGACCTGTATCGGTCCGTCAGTTGACCTCATGTCAAGTGACCTATGTCAGTCCATCAGTTGACTTTATGTCGTGTGACCTATATCCGTCCGTCAGTTGACCTTAGGTCATGTGACCTGTGTCGGTCCGTCAGTTGACCAAATGTCGTGTGACCTATGTCAGTCTGTCAGTTGACTTCATGTCGTGTGACCTATGTTAGTCCGTCAGTTGACTTCATGTCGTGTGACCTGTGTCATCTTGTCAGTTGACCTCAGGTCATGTGACCTGTGTTGGTTTGTCACTTGACCTCAGGTCATGTGACCTGTGTCGGTCCGTCAGTTGACCTCATGTCGTGTGACCTATGTCAGTCTATCAGTTGACCTCAGGTCATGTGACCTATGTCGGTCCGTCAGTTGACCTTAGGTCATGTGACCTGTATTGGTCCGTCAGTTGACCTCATGTCAAGTGACCTACAGTATGTCGGTCCGTCAGTTGACTTCATGTCGTGTGACCTATGTCCATCCGTCAGTTGACCTCAGGTCATGTGACCTATGTCTGTCCGTCAGTTGACCTCAGGTCATGTGACCTATGTCAGTCCGTCAGTTGACCTCATGTCGTGTGACCTATGTCGGTCCGTCAGTTGACCTCAGGTCATGTGACCTGTGTCGGTCTGTCAGTTGACCTCAGGTCATGTGACCTGTGTCGGTCCGTCAGTTGACCTCATGTCGTGTGACCTATGTTGGTCCGTCAGTTGACCTCAGGTCATGTGACCTGTGTTGGTCTGTCAGTTGACCTCAGGTCATGTGACCTGTATCGGTCCGTCAGTTGACCTCATGTCAAGTGACCTACAGTATGTCGGTCCGTCAATTGACTTCATGTTGTGTGACCTATGTCCGTCCGTCAGTTGACCTCAGGTCATGTGACCTGTGTCGGTACGTCAGTTGACCTCAGGTCATGTGACCTATGTCTGTCCGCCAGTTGACCTTAGGTCATGTGACCTGTATCGGTCCGTCAGTTGACCTCATGTCAAGTGACCTACCGTATGTCAGTCCGTCAGTTGACCTCATGTCGTGTGACCTATGTCGGTCCGTCAGTTGACCTCAGGTCATGTGACCTGTGTCGGTCTGTCAGTTGACCTCAGGTCATGTGACCTGTGTCGGTCCGTCAGTTGACCTCATGTCGTGTGACCTATGTTGGTCCGTCAGTTGACCTCAGGTCATGTGACCTGTGTCGGTCTGTCAGTTGACCTCAGGTCATGTGACCTGTATCGGTCCGTCAGTTGACCTCATGTCAAGTGACCTACAGTATGTCGGTCCGTCAGTTGACTTCATGTCGTGTGACCTATGTCCGTCTGTCAGTTGACCTCAGGTCATGTGACCTGTGTCGGTCCGTCAGTTGACCTCAGGTCATGTGACCTATGTCGGTCCGTCAGTTGACCTTAGGTCATGTGACCTGCATCGGTCCGTCAGTTGACCTCATGTCAAGTGACCTATGTCGGTCCATCAGTTGACTTCATGTCGTGTGACCTATGTAATGGGCATGACCGTGTCCATTTTGATACACCTGTGTATGTTTGAACTGTTCCAGAGATGACCTTTACTGACCTCTCAGTAAAACAAGACATTTACTACAAATTATTCCATTAGTGGTAATCTGAAGAACATAGTCACCAAAAGAGACTATTTCTATCTTTGATTTTATTCTAATGTAATCAAAAAGAATAACTTTTATCATTTTCATGATATATGTTATATGCTGTTATTCTTTAAATGTGAAACATCAATGTGTCATTTCTGCAAATGAAAAGGTGTCAAAGTTCAGCTAAAATGTCAAACTGACTCATACAGAAATTGTTTTTGTCGAGTTTCAGCTAAAACTCTCATCTAGCGTCTGAAAGTCTCTCACTCAGATACTTTTCCTAAACAATTTCCTTCTCTGCGCTGAATTTCACCTTGAATAGTGATAACAAGTGGACCAATGAAAAAGAGCCAAGTCTCACTCCTTTTGATCCTTCTTTAAGTTCTAAGCTGTTGCTGGAACTGTTGAGTTTGCTGGGAACTTCAAACGAGATGTGAACTTTCCCAAAGAGCTGGATGGACGTTTAGCCACACGCTAAGGGCATGTCGTCCAGCTAATCTCAGCTTGATCTCAGGTCATGTGACCTGTGTCGGTCCTTCAGTTGACCTCATGTCGTGTGACCTATGTCGGTCCGTCAGTTGACTTCATGTCGTGTGACCTATGTCGGTCCGTCAGTTGACTTCATGTCGTGTGACCTATATCGGTCCGTCAGTTGACCTCAGGTCATGTGACCTATGTCGGTCCGTCAGTTGACTTGATGTCGTGTGACCTATATCGGTCCGTTAGTTGACCTCAGGTCATGTGACCTATGTCGGTTCGTCACTTGACCTCAGGTCATGTGACCTGTGTCGGTCCGTCAGTTGACCTCATGTAGTGTGACCTATGTCAGTCCATTAGTTGACCTCAGGTCATGTGACCTATGTCGGTCCGTCAGTTGACCTCATGTCAAGTGACCTACAGTATGTCGGTCCGTCAGTTGACTTCATGTCGTGTGACCTATGTCCGTCCGTCAGTTGACCTCAGGTCATGTGACCTGTGTCGGTCCATCAGTTGACCTCATGTCGTGTGACCTATATCGGTCCATCAGTTGACCTCAGGTCATGTGACCTGTGTCGGTCTGTCAGTTGACCTCAGGTCATGTGACCTGTGTCGGTCCGTCAGTTGACCTCATGTCGTGTGACCTATGTTGGTCCGTCAGTTGACCTTAGGTCATGTGACCTGTATCGGTCCGTCAGTTGACCTCATGTCAAGTGACCTATGTCGGTCCATCAGTTGACTTTATGTCGTGTGACCTATATCCGTCCGTCAGTTGACCTTAGGTCATGTGACCTGTGTCGGTCCGTCAGTTGACCTCATGTCGTGTGACCTATGTCAGTCTGTCAGTTGACTTCATGTCGTGTGACCTATGTTAGTCCGTCAGTTGACTTCATGTCGTGTGACCTGTGTCATCTTGTCAGTTGACCTCAGGTCATGTGACCTGTGTTGGTTTGTCACTTGACCTCAGGTCATGTGACCTGTGTCAGTCCGTCAGTTGACCTCAGGTCATGTGACCTATGTCGGTCCGTCAGTTGACCTTAGGTCATGTGACCTGTATCGGTCCGTCAGTTGACCTCATGTCAAGTGACCTACAGTATGTCGGTCCGTCAGTTGACTTCATGTCGTGTGACCTATGTCTATCCGTCAGTTGACCTCAGGTCATGTGACCTATGTCTGTCCGTCAGTTGACCTCAGGTCATGTGACCTATGTCAGTCCGTCAGTTGACCTCATGTCGTGTGACCTATGTCGGTCAGTCAGTTGACCTCAGGTCATGTGACCTGTGTCGGTCTGTCAGTTGACCTCAGGTCATGTGACCTGTGTCGGTCCGTCAGTTGACCTCATGTCGTGTGACCTATGTTGGTCCGTCAGTTGACCTCAGGTCATGTGACCTGTGTTGGTCTGTCAGTTGACCTCAGGTCATGTGACCTATATCGGTCCGTCAGTTGACCTCAGGTCAAGTGACCTGTGTCGGTCCGTCAATTGACCTCAGGTCATGTGACCTATATCCGTCCGTCAGTTGACCTCAGGTCATGTGACCTGTGTCGGTACATCAGTTGACCTCAGGTCATGTGACCTATGTCTGTCCGCCAGTTGACCTTAGGTCATGTGACCTGTATCGGTCCGTCAGTTGACCTCATGTCAAGTGACCTACCGTATGTCAGTCCGTCAGTTGACCTCATGTCGTGTGACCTATGTCGGTCCGTCAGTTGACCTCAGGTCATGTGACCTGTGTCGGTCTGTCAGTTGACCTCAGGTCATGTGACCTGTGTCGGTCCATCAGTTGACCTCATGTCGTGTGACCTATGTTGGTCCGTCAGTTGACCTCAGGTCATGTGACCTGTGTCGGTCTGTCAGTTGACCTCAGGTCATGTGACCTGTATCGGTCCGTCAGTTGACCTCATGTCAAGTGACCTACAGTATGTCGGTCCGTCAATTGACTTCATGTCGTGTGACCTATGTCCGTCCGTCAGTTGACCTCAGGTCATGTGACCTGTGTCGGTCCGTCAGTTGACCTCAGGTCATGTGACCTATGTCGGTCCGTCAGTTGACCTTAGGTCATGTGACCTGCATCGGTCCGTCAGTTGACCTCATGTCAAATGACCTAGAGTATATCGGTCCGTCAGTGGACTTCATGTCGTGTGACCTATGTCCGTCCCTCAGTTGACCTCAGGTCATGTGACCTATGTCGGTCCGTCAGTTGACCTCATGTCAAGTGACCTATGTCGGTCCATCAGTTGACTTCATGTCGTGTGACCTATGTAATGGGCATGACCGTGTCCATTTTGATACACCTGTGTATGTTTGAACTGTTCCAGAGATGACCTTTACTGACCTCTCAGTAAAACAAGACATTTACTACAAATTATTCCATTAGTGGTAATCTGAAGAACATAGTCACCAAAAGAGACTATTTCTATCTTTGATTTTATTCTAATGTAATCAAAAAGAATAACTTTTATCATTTTCATGATATATGTTATATGCTGTTATTCTTTAAATGTGAAACATCAATGTGTCATTTCTGCAAATGAAAAGGTGTCAAAGTTCAGCTAAAATGTCAAACTGACTCATACAGAAATTGTTTTTGTCGAGTTTCAGCTAAAACTCTCATCTAGCGTCTGAAAGTCTCTCACTCAGATACTTTTCCTAAACAATTTCCTTCTCTGCGCTGAATTTCACCTTGAATAGTGATAACAAGTGGACCAATGAAAAAGAGCCAAGTCTCACTCCTTTTGATCCTTCTTTAAGTTCTAAGCTGTTGCTGGAACTGTTGAGTTTGCTGGGAACTTCAAACGAGATGTGAACTTTCCCAAAGAGCTGGATGGACGTTTAGCCACACGCTAAGGGCATGTCGTCCAGCTAAGGACTGATAACAGGCTGTTATGAGTCCACTGAGAACGAGCGTAAGCTCAAAACTTTGTTTATTCCTTCATGGAATAGTTATCTTGAAGTCAGAGGCCAGAAGCTGACGCATTTTCTGATGGTCGATGCGGAACCCAGGAGACGTTGAAAACGTAAACGAATAACCTGCTCAGAGGTGCTGGTTCCCACAAGGACCCATGCATCTGAAAAGCTACAAGGTCTTCTCTCTTACCAGGCTGTCGTCAAAAGGTAAAGAGCTGTTTACAAACGTACCTGGATTTTAGCAGAAGTCGGATGAGAAGTGTCACTTTGGTAACATGCTCAAGACAATTTCCTTTAAACCATCTCTCCATCTTTCCTCCTCTCCTTTCCCTCAATTCTAAGCTGGAAACTATTTTAAGCTAAAGAGCCCTCAGACCAAATATGTTTAACATCCAGTATTTATGTCTGTTGTTGTAATTCAAGTGTGCTGACGTTTTAAATTACAAGAAAGTGAAATCATGTCAATCAAGTGTAATGGTGTTAATTTAGTGATTTATTTTAAATAAATGGTAGTGTCTTTGGCATACCAACTAAGTTAACGTGTCCATTGTCACTCTATGGCTTTATTTATTTATCCATCATAAAGATCACAGAAATATTAGGTAAACTGAAAAAGAAAAGAATCCGTGAAATTACTATTCAATCTGAATAAGTAAATTAATTAAGGATAAAGAGGTCAGCTTAATACTGACCCCTGTTAAAATCCTTTAGTTACATCTGGGTGGCACTATATGTGTTTAAAGACACAATATATGGTCTCCCTCATGTTCCTTCACCTATGTCCGTCCGTCAGTTGACCTTAGGTCATGTGACCTGTGTCGGTCCGTCAGTTGACCTCATGTCGTGTGACCTATGTCGGTCCGTCAGTTGACTTCATGTTGTGTGACTTATGTCGGTCCGTCAGTTGACCTCAGGTCATGTGACCTGTGTCGGTCCGTCAGTTGACCCCAGTTCATGTGACCTATGTCGGTCCGTCAGTTGACCTCATGTCGTGTGACCTGTGTCGGTCCGTCAGTTGACCTCAGGTCATGTGACCTGTGTCGGTCCGTCAGTTGACTTCATGTCATGTGACCTGTGTTGTTGTGTCAGTTGACCTCAGGTCATGTGACCTGTGTTGGTCCGTCACTTGACCTCAGGTCATGTGACCTGTGTCTGTCCGTCAGTTGACCTCAGGTCATGTGACCTATGTCGGTCCATAAGTTGACCTTGGGTCATGTGACCTGTGTCGGTCCGTCAGTTGACCTCATGTCGTGTGACCTGTGTCGGTCCATCAGTTGACTTCATGTCGTGTGACCTTTGTCCGTCCGTCAGTTGACCTCAGGTCATGTGACCTGTGTCGGTCCGTCAGTTGACCTCATGTCATGTGACGTGTGTCGGTCCGTCAGTTGACTTCATGCCATGTGACCTATGTCGTTGTGTCAGTTGACCTTAGGTCATGTGACCTGTGTTGGTCCGTCACTTGACCTCATGACATGTGACCTGTGTCGGTCCGTCAGTTGACCAAATGTCATGTGACCTGTGCCGGTCCGTCAGTTGACCTCATGTCGTGTGACCTATGTCGGTCCATCAGTTGACTTCATGTCGTGTGACCTTTGTCCGTCTGTCAGTTGACCTCAGGTCATGTGACCTGTGTCTGTCCTTCAGTTGACCTCATGTCGTGTGACCTATGTCGGTCCGTCAGTTGACTTCATGTCGTGTGACCTATGTCGGTCCGTCAGTTGACTTCATGTCGTGTGACCTATATCGGTCCGTCAGTTGACCTCAGGTCATGTGACCTATGTCGGTCCGTCAGTTGACTTCATGTCGTGTGACCTGTGTCATTTTGTCAGTTGACCTTAGGTCATGTGACCTATGTTGGTTCGTCACTTGACCTCAGGTCATGTGACCTGTGTCGGTCCGTCAGTTGACCTCATGTAGTGTGACCTATGTCAGTCCATTAGTTGACCTCAGGTCATGTGACCTATGTCGGTCCGTCAGTTGACCTCATGTCAAGTGACCTACAGTATGTCGGTCCGTCAGTTGACTTCATGTCGTGTGACCTATGTCCGTCCGTCAGTTGACCTCAGGTCATGTGACCTGTGTCGGTCCATCAGTTGACCTCATGTCGTGTGACCTATATCGGTCCATCAGTTGACCTCAGGTCATGTGACCTGTGTCGGTCTGTCAGTTGACCTCAGGTCATGTGACCTGTGTCGGTCCGTCAGTTGACCTCATGTCGTGTGACCTATGTTGGTCCGTCAGTTGACCTTAGGTCATGTGACCTGTATCGGTCCGTCAGTTGACCTCATGTCAAGTGACCTATGTCAGTCCATCAGTTGACTTTATGTCGTGTGACCTATATCCGTCCGTCAGTTGACCTTAGGTCATGTGACCTGTGTCGGTCTGTCAGTTGACCTCATGTCGTGTGACCTATGTCAGTCTGTCAGTTGACTTCATGTCGTGTGACCTATGTTAGTCCGTCAGTTGACTTCATGTCGTGTGACCTGTGTCATCTTGTCAGTTGACCTCAGGTCATGTGACCTGTGTTGGTTTGTCACTTGACCTCAGGTCATGTGACCTGTGTCGGTCCGTCAGTTGACCTCATGTCGTGTGACCTATGTCAGTCTATCAGTTGACCTCAGGTCATGTGACCTATGTCGGTCCGTCAGTTGACCTTAGGTCATGTGACCTGTATCGGTCCGTCAGTTGACCTCATGTCAAGTGACCTACAGTATGTCGGTCCGTCAGTTGACTTCATGTCGTGTGACCTATGTCCATCCGTCAGTTGACCTCAGGTCATGTGACCTATGTCTGTCCGTCAGTTGACCTCAGGTCATGTGACCTATGTCAGTCCGTCAGTTGACCTCATGTCGTGTGACCTATGTCGGTCCGTCAGTTGACCTCAGGTCATGTGACCTGTGTCGGTCTGTCAGTTGACCTCAGGTCATGTGACCTGTATCGGTCCGTCAGTTGACCTCATGTCAAGTGACCTACAGTATGTCGGTCCGTCAGTTGACTTCATGTCGTGTGACCTATGTCCGTCCGTCAGTTGACCTCAGGTCATGTGACCTATGTCGGTCCGTCAGTTGACCTCAGGTCATGTGACCTGTGTCGGTCTGTCAGTTGACCTCAGGTCATGTGACCTGTGTCGGTCCGTCAGTTGACCTCATGTCGTGTGACCTATGTTGGTCCGTCAGTTGACCTCAGGTCATGTGACCTGTGTTGGTCTGTCAGTTGACCTCAGGTCATGTGACCTGTATCGGTCCGTCAGTTGACCTCATGTCAAGTGACCTACAGTATGTCGGTCCGTCAATTGACTTCATGTCGTGTGACCTATGTCCGTCCGTCAGTTGACCTCAGGTCATGTGACCTGTATCGGTCCGTCAGTTGACCTCAGGTCAAGTGACCTATGTCAGTCCGTCAGTTGACCTCATGTCGTGTGACCTATGTCGGTCCGTCAGTTGACCTCAGGTCATGTGACCTGTGTCGGTCTGTCAGTTGACCTCAGGTCATGTGACCTGTGTCGGTCCGTCAGTTGACCTCATGTCGTGTGACCTATGTTGGTCCGTCAGTTGACCTCAGGTCATGTGACCTGTGTCGGTCTGTCAGTTGACCTCAGGTCATGTGACCTGTATCGGTCCGTCAGTTGACCTCATGTCAAGTGACCTACAGTATGTCGGTCCGTCAATTGACTTCATGTTGTGTGACCTATGTCCGTCCGTCAGTTGACCTCAGGTCATGTGACCTGTGTCGGTCCGTCAGTTGACCTCAGGTCATGTGACCTATGTCGGTCCGTCAGTTGACCTTAGGTCATGTGACCTGCATCGGTCCGTCAGTTGACCTCATGTCAAATGACCTAGAGTATATCGGTCCGTCAGTGGACTTCATGTCGTGTGACCTATGTCCGTCCCTCAGTTGACCTCAGGTCATGTGACCTATGTCGGTCCGTCAGTTGACCTCATGTCAAGTGACCTATGTCGGTCCATCAGTTGACTTCATGTCGTGTGACCTATGTAATGGGCATGACCGTGTCCATTTTGATACACCTGTGTATGTTTGAACTGTTCCAGAGATGACCTTTACTGACCTCTCAGTAAAACAAGACATTTACTACAAATTATTCCATTAGTGGTAATCTGAAGAACATAGTCACCAAAAGAGACTATTTCTATCTTTGATTTTATTCTAATGTAATCAAAAAGAATAACTTTTATCATTTTCATGATATATGTTATATGCTGTTATTCTTTAAATGTGAAACATCAATGTGTCATTTCTGCAAATGAAAAGGTGTCAAAGTTCAGCTAAAATGTCAAACTGACTCATACAGAAATTGTTTTTGTCGAGTTTCAGCTAAAACTCTCATCTAGCGTCTGAAAGTCTCTCACTCAGATACTTTTCCTAAACAATTTCCTTCTCTGCGCTGAATTTCACCTTGAATAGTGATAACAAGTGGACCAATGAAAAAGAGCCAAGTCTCACTCCTTTTGATCCTTCTTTAAGTTCTAAGCTGTTGCTGGAACTGTTGAGTTTGCTGGGAACTTCAAACGAGATGTGAACTTTCCCAAAGAGCTGGATGGACGTTTAGCCACACGCTAAGGGCATGTCGTCCAGCTAAGGACTGATAACAGGCTGTTATGAGTCCACTGAGAACGAGCGTAAGCTCAAAACTTTGTTTATTCCTTCATGGAATAGTTATCTTGAAGTCAGAGGCCAGAAGCTGACGCATTTTCTGATGGTCGATGCGGAACCCAGGAGACGTTGAAAACGTAAACGAATAACCTGCTCAGAGGTGCTGGTTCCCACAAGGACCCATGCATCTGAAAAGCTACAAGGTCTTCTCTCTTACCAGGCTGTCGTCAAAAGGTAAAGAGCTGTTTACAAACGTACCTGGATTTTAGCAGAAGTCGGATGAGAAGTGTCACTTTGGTAACATGCTCAAGACAATTTCCTTTAAACCATCTCTCCATCTTTCCTCCTCTCCTTTCCCTCAATTCTAAGCTGGAAACTATTTTAAGCTAAAGAGCCCTCAGACCAAATATGTTTAACATCCAGTATTTATGTCTGTTGTTGTAATTCAAGTGTGCTGACGTTTTAAATTACAAGAAAGTGAAATCATGTCAATCAAGTGTAATGGTGTTAATTTAGTGATTTATTTTAAATAAATGGTAGTGTCTTTGGCATACCAACTAAGTTAACGTGTCCATTGTCACTCTATGGCTTTATTTATTTATCCATCATAAAGATCACAGAAATATTAGGTAAACTGAAAAAGAAAAGAATCCGTGAAATTACTATTCAATCTGAATAAGTAAATTAATTAAGGATAAAGAGGTCAGCTTAATACTGACCCCTGTTAAAATCCTTTAGTTACATCTGGGTGGCACTATATGTGTTTAAAGACACAATATATGGTCTCCCTCATGTTCCTTCACCTATGTCCGTCCGTCAGTTGACCTTAGGTCATGTGACCTGTGTCGGTCCGTCAGTTGACCTCATGTCGTGTGACCTATGTCGGTCCGTCAGTTGACTTCATGTTGTGTGACTTATGTCGGTCCGTCAGTTGACCTCAGGTCATGTGACCTGTGTTGGTCTGTCAGTTGACCTCAGGTCATGTGACCTGTATCGGTCCGTCAGTTGACCTCATGTCAAGTGACCTACAGTATGTCGGTCCGTCAATTGACTTCATGTTGTGTGACCTTTGTCCGTCCGTCAGTTGACCTCAGGTCATGTGACCTGTATCGGTCCGTCAGTTGACCTCATGTCAAGTGACCTACCGTTTGTCAGTCCGTCAGTTGACCTCATGTCGTGTGACCTATGTCGGTCCGTCAGTTGACCTCAGGTCATGTGACCTGTGTCGGTCTGTCAGTTGACCTCAGGTCATGTGACCTGTGTCGGTCCGTCAGTTGACCTCATGTCGTGTGACCTATGTTGGTCCGTCAGTTGACCTCAGGTCATGTGACCTGTGTCGGTCTGTCAGTTGACCTCAGGTCATGTGACCTGTATCGGTCCGTCAGTTGACCTCATGTCAAGTGACCTACAGTATGTCGGTCCGTCAGTTGACTTCATGTCGTGTGACCTATGTCCGTCTGTCAGTTGACCTCAGGTCATGTGACCTGTGTCGGTCCGTCAGTTGACCTCAGGTCATGTGACCTATGTCGGTCCGTCAGTTGACCTTAGGTCATGTGACCTGCATCGGTCCGTCAGTTGACCTCATGTCAAATGACCTAGAGTATATCGGTCCGTCAGTGGACTTCATGTCGTGTGACCTATGTCCGTCCCTCAGTTGACCTCAGGTCATGTGACCTATGTCGGTCCGTCAGTTGACCTCATGTCAAGTGACCTATGTCGGTCCATCAGTTGACTTCATGTCGTGTGACCTATGTAATGGGCATGACCGTGTCCATTTTGATACACCTGTGTATGTTTGAACTGTTCCAGAGATGACCTTTACTGACCTCTCAGTAAAACAAGACATTTACTACAAATTATTCCATTAGTGGTAATCTGAAGAACATAGTCACCAAAAGAGACTATTTCTATCTTTGATTTTATTCTAATGTAATCAAAAAGAATAACTTTTGTCATTTTCATGATATATGTTATATGCTGTTATTCTTTAAATGTGAAACATCAATGTGTCATTTCTGCAAATGAAAAGGTGTCAAAGTTCAGCTAAAATGTCAAACTGACTCATACAGAAATTGTTTTTGTCGAGTTTCAGCTAAAACTCTCATCTAGCGTCTGAAAGTCTCTCACTCAGATACTTTTCCTAAACAATTTCCTTCTCTGCGCTGAATTTCACCTTGAATAGTGATAACAAGTGGACCAATGAAAAAGAGCCAAGTCTCACTCCTTTTGATCCTTCTTTAAGTTCTAAGCTGTTGCTGGAACTGTTGAGTTTGCTGGGAACTTCAAACGAGATGTGAACTTTCCCAAAGAGCTGGATGGACGTTTAGCCACACGCTAAGGGCATGTCGTCCAGCTAAGGACTGATAACAGGCTGTTATGAGTCCACTGAGAACGAGCGTAAGCTCAAAACTTTGTTTATTCCTTCATGGAATAGTTATCTTGAAGTCAGAGGCCAGAAGCTGACGCATTTTCTGATGGTCGATGCGGAACCCAGGAGACGTTGAAAACGTAAACGAATAACCTGCTCAGAGGTGCTGGTTCCCACAAGGACCCATGCATCTGAAAAGCTACAAGGTCTTCTCTCTTACCAGGCTGTCGTCAAAAGGTAAAGAGCTGTTTACAAACGTACCTGGATTTTAGCAGAAGTCGGATGAGAAGTGTCACTTTGGTAACATGCTCAAGACAATTTCCTTTAAACCATCTCTCCATCTTTCCTCCTCTCCTTTCCCTCAATTCTAAGCTGGAAACTATTTTAAGCTAAAGAGCCCTCAGACCAAATATGTTTAACATCCAGTATTTATGTCTGTTGTTGTAATTCAAGTGTGCTGACGTTTTAAATTACAAGAAAGTGAAATCATGTCAATCAAGTGTAATGGTGTTAATTTAGTGATTTATTTTAAATAAATGGTAGTGTCTTTGGCATACCAACTAAGTTAACGTGTCCATTGTCACTCTATGGCTTTATTTATTTATCCATCATAAAGATCACAGAAATATTGGGTAAACTGAAAAAGAAAAGAATCCGTGAAATTACTATTCAATCTGAATAAGTAAATTAATTAAGGATAAAGAGGTCAGCTTAATACTGACCCCTGTTAAAATCCTTTAGTTACATCTGGGTGGCACTATATGTGTTTAAAGACACAATATATGGTCTCCCTCATGTTCCTTCACCTATGTCCGTCCGTCAGTTGACCTTAGGTCATGTGACCTGTGTCGGTCCGTCAGTTGACCTCATGTCGTGTGACCTATGTCGGTCCGTCAGTTGACTTCATGTTGTGTGACTTATGTCGGTCCGTCAGTTGACCTCAGGTCATGTGACCTGTGTCGGTCCGTCAGTTGACCCCAGTTCATGTGACCTATGTCGGTCCGTCAGTTGACCTCATGTCGTGTGACCTGTGTCGGTCCGTCAGTTGACCTCAGTCATGTGACCTGTGTCGGTCCGTCAGTTGACTTCATGTCGTGTGACCTGTGTTTTGTCAGTTGACCTCAGGTCATGTGACCTGTGTTGGTCCGTCACTTGACCTCAGGTCATGTGACCTGTGTTGGTCCGTCACTTGACCTCAGGTCATGTGACCTGTGTCGGTCCGTCAGTTGACCTCATGTCATGTGACCTGTGTCGGTCCGTCAGTTGACCTCATGTCGTGTGACCTGTGTCGGTCCATCAGTTGACTTCATGTCGTGTGACCTATGTCGGTCCGTCAGTTGACCTCAGGTCATGTGACCTGTGTCGGTCCGTCAGTTGACCTCAGGTCATGTGACCTGTGTCGGTCCGTCAGTTGACTTCATGCCATGTGACCTATGTCGTTGTGTCAGTTGACCTCAGGTCATGTGACCTGTGTTGGTCCGTCACTTGACCTCAGGTCATGTGACCTGTGTCGGTCCGTCAGTTGACCTCAGGTCATGTGACCTGTGTCGGTCCATCAGTTGACCTCATGTCGTGTGACCTATATCGGTCCGTCAGTTGACCTCAGGTCATGTGACCTGTGTCGGTCTGTCAGTTGACCTCAGGTCATGTGACCTGTGTCGGTCCGTCAGTTGACCTCATGTCGTGTGACCTATGTTGGTCCGTCAGTTGACCTTAGGTCATGTGACCTGTATCGGTCCGTCAGTTGACCTCATGTCAAGTGACCTATGTCAGTCCATCAGTTGACTTTATGTCGTGTGACCTATATCCGTCCGTCAGTTGACCTTAGGTCATGTGACCTGTGTCGGTCCGTCAGTTGACCAAATGTCGTGTGACCTATGTCAGTCTGTCAGTTGACTTCATGTCGTGTGACCTATGTTAGTCCGTCAGTTGACTTCATGTCGTGTGACCTGTGTCATCTTGTCAGTTGACCTCAGGTCATGTGACCTGTGTTGGTTTGTCACTTGACCTCAGGTCATGTGACCTGTGTCGGTCCGTCAGTTGACCTCATGTCGTGTGACCTATGTCAGTCTATCAGTTGACCTCAGGTCATGTGACCTATGTCGGTCCGTCAGTTGACCTTAGGTCATGTGACCTGTATCGGTCCGTCAGTTGACCTCATGTCAAGTGACCTACAGTATGTCGGTCCGTCAGTTGACTTCATGTCGTGTGACCTATGTCCATCCGTCAGTTGACCTCAGGTCATGTGACCTATGTCTGTCCGTCAGTTGACCTCAGGTCATGTGACCTATGTCAGTCCGTCAGTTGACCTCATGTCGTGTGACCTATGTCGGTCCGTCAGTTGACCTCAGGTCATGTGACCTGTGTCGGTCTGTCAGTTGACCTCAGGTCATGTGACCTGTGTCGGTCCGTCAGTTGACCTCATGTCGTGTGACCTATGTTGGTCCGTCAGTTGACCTCAGGTCATGTGACCTGTGTTGGTCTGTCAGTTGACCTCAGGTCATGTGACCTGTATCGGTCCGTCAGTTGACCTCATGTCAAGTGACCTACAGTATGTCGGTCCGTCAGTTGACTTCATGTCGTGTGACCTATGTCCATCCGTCAGTTGACCTCAGGTCATGTGACCTATGTCTGTCCGTCAGTTGACCTCAGGTCATGTGACCTATGTCAGTCCGTCAGTTGACCTCATGTCGTGTGACCTATGTCGGTCCGTCAGTTGACCTCAGGTCATGTGACCTGTGTCGGTCTGTCAGTTGACCTCAGGTCATGTGACCTGTGTCGGTCCGTCAGTTGACCTCATGTCGTGTGACCTATGTTGGTCCGTCAGTTGACCTCAGGTCATGGGACCTGTGTTGGTCTGTCAGTTGACCTCAGGTCATGTGACCTGTATCGGTCCGTCAGTTGACCTCATGTCAAGTGACCTACAGTATGTCGGTCCGTCAATTGACTTCATGTTGTGTGACCTATGTCCGTCCGTCAGTTGACCTCAGGTCATGTGACCTGTGTCGGTACGTCAGTTGACCTCAGGTCATGTGACCTATGTCTGTCCGCCAGTTGACCTTAGGTCATGTGACCTGTATCGGTCCGTCAGTTGACCTCATGTCAAGTGACCTACCGTATGTCAGTCCGTCAGTTGACCTCATGTCGTGTGACCTATGTCGGTCCGTCAGTTGACCTCAGGTCATGTGACCTGTGTCGGTCTGTCAGTTGACCTCAGGTCATGTGACCTGTGTCGGTCCGTCAGTTGACCTCATGTCGTGTGACCTATGTTGGTCCGTCAGTTGACCTCAGGTCATGTGACCTGTGTCGGTCCGTCAGTTGACCTCATGTCGTGTGACCTATGTCAGTCCATCAGTTGACTTCATGTCGTGTGACCTTTGTCCGTCTGTCAGTTGACCTCAGGTCATGTGACCTGTGTCGGTCCTTCAGTTGACCTCATGTCGTGTGACCTATGTCGGTCCGTCAGTTGACTTCATGTCGTGTGACCTATGTCGGTCCGTCAGTTGACTTCATGTCGTGTGACCTATATCGGTCCGTCAGTTGACCTCAGGTCATGTGACCTATGTCGGTCCGTCAGTTGACTTCATGTCGTGTGACCTGTGTCATTTTGTCAGTTGACCTTAGGTCATGTGACCTATGTTGGTTCGTCACTTGACCTCAGGTCATGTGACCTGTGTCGGTCCGTCAGTTGATCTCATGTAGTGTGACCTATGTCAGTCCATTAGTTGACCTCAGGTCATGTGACCTATGTCGGTCCGTCAGTTGACCTCATGTCAAGTGACCTACAGTATGTCGGTCCGTCAGTTGACTTCATGTCGTGTGACCTATGTCCGTCCGTCAGTTGACCTCAGGTCATGTGACCTGTGTCGGTCCATCAGTTGACCTCATGTCGTGTGACCTATATCGGTCCGTCAGTTGACCTCAGGTCATGTGACCTGTGTCGGTCTGTCAGTTGACCTCAGGTCATGTGACCTGTGTCGGTCCGTCAGTTGACCTCATGTCGTGTGACCTATGTTGGTCCGTCAGTTGACCTTAGGTCATGTGACCTGTATCGGTCCGTCAGTTGACCTCATGTCAAGTGACCTATGTCGGTCCATCAGTTGACTTTATGTCGTGTGACCTATATCCGTCCGTCAGTTGACCTTAGGTCATGTGACCTGTGTCGGTCCGTCAGTTGACCTCATGTCGTGTGACCTATGTCAGTCTGTCAGTTGACTTCATGTCGTGTGACCTATGTTAGTCCGTCAGTTGACTTCATGTCGTGTGACCTGTGTCATCTTGTCAGTTGACTTCATGTCGTGTGACCTGTGTCATTTTGTCAGTTGACCTCAGGTCATGTGACCTGTGTTGGTCCGTCACTTGACTTCAGGTCATGTGACCTGTGTCGGTCCGTCAGTTGACCTCATGTCATGTGACCTGTCTGTCAGTTGACTTAATGTCGTGTGACCTATGTTGGTCTGTCACTTGACCTCAGGTCATGTGACCTGTGTTGGTCCGTTAGTTGACCTCATGTCATGTGACCTGTGTCGGTCCGTCAGTTGACCTTAGGTCATGTGACCTGTGTCGATCCATCAGTTGATCTCAGGTCATGTGACCTGTGTC
>JBBPBX010058532.1:6331-18284 GCA_038048925.1 Garcialebias charrua
GAATACTTCGAAGACCTCCTCAATCCTACTGGCACGTCTTCCACTGAGGAAGCAGAGCCTGGGGACTTTGGGTCGGGTTCTCCGATCTCTGGTGCTGAGGTCGCCGAGGTGGTTAAAAAGCTCCGCGGTGGCAAGGCTCCGGGGGTGGATGAGATTCGCCCGGAGTTCCTTAGGGCTCTGGATGTTGTAGGGTTGTGTTGGCTTACGCGACTCTGCAATATCGCGTGGACATCGGGGGCAGTTCCCTTGGATTGGCAGACTGGGGTGGTGGTTCCCCTATTCAAAAAGGGGGACCGTAGGGTGTGTTCCAACTATAGGGGGATCACACTCTTAAGCCTCCCTGGTAAGGTCTATTCAGGGGTTCTGGAGAGGAGGGTCCGTCGGATAGTCGAACCTCGGATTCAGGAGGAGCAGTGTGGTTTTCGTCCTGGTCGTGGAACACTGGACCAGCTCTACACCCTCAGCAGGGTCCTGGAGGGTGCGTGGGAGTTTGCCCAACCAGTTTACATGTGTTTTGTGGACTTGGAGAAGGCATTCGACCGCGTCCCTCGGGGGGTTCTGTGGGGGGTACTCCGGGAGTATGGGGTACCAGGCCCTTTGATAAGGGCTGTTAGGTCCCTGTACGACCGGTGTCAGAGCTTGGTCCGCATTGCCGGCAGTAAGTCAGGCTCGTTTCCGGTGAGAGTTGGACTCCGCCAAGGTTGCCCTTTGTCACCGATTCTGTTCATAACTTTTATGGACAGAATTTCTAGGCGCAGCCAAGGTGTTGAGAGGATCCGTTTTGGTGACCTTAGAATCGCTTCTCTGTTTTTTGCAGATGATGTGGTCCTACTGGCTTCATCAGTTCGTGATTTACAACTTTCACTGGAGCGGTTTGCAGCCGAGTGTGATGCGGCCGGGATGAGGATCAGTTCCTCCAAATCCGAGGCCATGGTCTTGAGCCGGAAAAGGGTAGCATGCCCTCTCCGGGTCGGGGAGGAGGTCCTGCCCCAAGTGGAGGAGTTTAAGTATCTCGGGATCTTGTTCACGAATGAGGGAAAACTGGAGCGTGAGATCGATAGGCGGATAGGTGCAGCGTCCGCAGTGAAGCGGGCGCTGTACCGGTCTGTCGTGGTGAAGAGAGAGCTGAGTCAAAAGGCAAAGCTCTCAATTTACCGATCGATCTACGTTCCCACCCTCATCTATGGTCATGAGCTTTGGGTTATGACCGAAAGAACAAGATCTCGGATACAAGCGGCTGAAATGAGTTTTCTCCGCAGGGTGGCTGGACTCTCCCTTAGAGATAGGGTGAGAAGCTCAGTCATCCGGGAGGGACTCGGAGTAGAGCCGCTGCTTCTCCACATCGAGAGGAGCCAGTTGAGGTGGCTCGGGCATCTGGTTAGGATGCCTCCTGGACGCCTCCCTGGTGAGGTGTTCCGGGCATGTCCCACCGGGAGGAGACCCAGAGGAAGACCCAGGACACGCTGGAGGGACTATGTTTCTCGGCTGGCCTGGGAACGCCTTGGGATTCCCCCGGAGGAACTGCTCCAAGTGGCTGGGGAGAGGGAAGTCTGGGCCTCCCTACTTAGGCTGCTACCCCCGCGACCCGACCCCGGATAAGCGGAAGAAGATGGATGGATGGATGGATATTTCAGCATTATCACGATAACGATAAATTTCGTGATATTAAACGAAAAACTAATCAAAGTTATTTATTTGACAAAATTAACTTAACATGTAATTGTTGCTTTGCAGTATTATATAAAATTTTAAAAAACAACAATGGGTCATTTTACTGAAATTACTTCATTTAGTAAAGTATTCAGTCTCCAAGTATAATAATAAAAATGATCTGTTATTTAGATTTAAAAAGTCTGCACAAAATGTAGATTAACAAACTCCACCACAAAAACTAAAGTGCAGGTGTAGTTTCCTAAAGCAACTAAATAAAATGAATCTTACAATCTGTTGAGCATAAATGAAACTTCAACAAAATATATGTTGCTTTAAATGAGCTATAACTTCCAGAACTTGTGACAAGGTGATCAGCTGACCCTGAAGCTTGTTCAGGAACGTGTCATTCCTCTGATTCATTTTTTTAAACTGATCTGTCTCTGATCACCTGCCTCGTGCTGTGGAGCTGCGCGTGTTTGTAACAACAGTTTAGAGCGGGGGGAGACGCAGCACTGGGTGCTCAGAGCGTGGCGGGGGGAGGGGGAGACATTTGAGCTGTCTCTACCTGCAGTTTAGAGCAGGGGGGAGAGACAGCTGAGATGCATTGTTTGTTTTTAGCATTTTAGCAGTAACTAATTAGCGTTACACCAGTACAGACTGGTGGAGGGGAGGTGCGCAGTTGTTTGAAGAGCTCGGTTGTTAAGGGGGCGGGGCGCCCTGACGTATTACATCATGAAATTAGCATATCATGATATAACTTTTTTGCCCGGGCAAGCTTTTTTTTTACCGGTATTACCGGGAACTATATGATATGGCCCAGCCCTACTGTGAACGTGGTTTAACGTCGTAAACGAATACGTACGGAGGAGGGACGGAGGAACGGCTTCAAAAGCATACCAGTAGGTTATTAACTCTTTTTTTCCCCTCTTCATTATGGCTCCCAAATGTATGTGTGTTTTGATAATTATGTAGGGTACTATGTTAGGATAGGCTAAGTGCTTGGTAAAATACAGTACTGTGTGTTTAAGGTGAAGTATTTCGGGGCCGTGGCGTAGTGGTAATGGCAGTCGTCCCCCGATCGGAAGGTTGGCGGTTCGAATCCCGGTTCCCCACACCATGTGTCGTTGTGTCCTTGGGCAAGACACTTAACCCCGAGTTGCTCCCGGTAGGACTGGAAAGCACCTTGCATGGTAGTCTGCCGCTACCGGTGTATGAATGTGTGTAGCGCTTTGAGATTTTCACTAATGAAAAGCGCGTTATAAATTGAATTCATTATTATTATTATTATTAAGTATTTACGTATGTTCCGACTTACGTCGAAATTCGATTTACGACGCAGCTCCGTCGTAAGTCGAGGACTGCCTGTATATATTTGCTGAAACACAATTGAAGACAATGTAGATCAGAAATATCACCACGTTTGAAGATGATCTCAGTTAAATTAAGTAAAATTTAGTTGTTTAAGTTCATGTCCCGACGCCGTACAGACAAATTTAATTCATTTACAAATACAGGTAGTCCCCGACTTACGAGCGCTCTTACTTACGAGGTCCCGGACTAACGAATATGCATCTCATTAAAAAAAAATATATATATATATGTATATATATATATTTTTTTTAAATAAATGAATACATGTACTGTACAGTCATCAAGCACTTAGCCTATCCTAACACAGTTTTTAAAGATGAAGTAGTGAGTTGAGTTGTCTCCCTTTCACATAAAGGGAGCTAGATGGAGCCTGCTGGGGAGGAGGGAGACAATTCAACTGACTCCTTAACTGTGTTAGGATAGGCTAAGTGCTTGGTGACTGTACTGTACTGTACATTTATCTATTTATAAATAAAAAATAAATATACTGTACAGTACAGTATATTTTTAATAAATAGATAAATGTACAGTACTGTACAGTCACCAAGCACTTAGCCTATCCTAACACAGTTTTTAAAGATGAAGGAGTGAGTGGAATTGTCTCCCTCCTCCATGCAGGCTCCATTCCCATAAAGGGAGCTAGCTCCCTTTATGTGAAAGGGAGACAATTAAACTCACTCCTTCATCTTTAAAAACTGTTAGGATAGGCTAAGTGCTTGGTGACTGTACAGTACTGTACATGTATTCATTTCTAAAAAAAAAAAATATATATATTATATTTATTTTTTTACTATGTGATCCTACTTACGAATTTTTGACATACGAGCGCCCCCTAGGGACGGAACTCGCTCGTAAGTCGGGGACCACCTGTAGTCCAGTTCACTTCAGTTCAAATCCGTTTCAGTGAAATACGCTCACAGGCAGACTGGCACATCTTTTTGCACTGCTCCTCTAAAGCTCGCTAATTACACACTGGCACAAACAACACACCCATTCAGTTGGGCGAAGCATCAGAACATGTCCTCTCTGTCGTAAAGGCACAAACGCACCAGATACAAAAGTGACAGAAAGAAAGAGACAGAGAGGAGAGCCACACTGAGCGCTGCAGGGGCCTGGTGTATGAGGGAGTGCACGGTTTTCATGCTGAAAGTTGGCATCTAGACAAAAAGAGGAAATTTACTGAATTAGTTCATGTGCTGATGTCAGAGGTGGAGGCAAGAGGTACAGGTAACTTTTTTTTTGTGTTAGCCATTCCTCAGAGGTTAGTAATGAAAGGAGAAAAACATGGAGTGGCAGAAAGTGGCGAACGTTAACACAAGATTCAAATTCCAGCCTTGCCTGAAATAAAATAAAACGGGCAGACATCAAAGTTGATGTCAAGAAGCATGTTGCTCCGCCTCGACGCAGTGTTTCAGCCATGGTTTAGGGAATTTGATACAAACAACTAAACAAATTGTGAATAAAAACTGAATGCAATGATGTGGAGATGGCAAATGTCAATATTTTATTCGTAATAGAACATAGATGACAGATCAAAAGTTTAATCTGAGTAAATGTAACATTTTAAAGGAAAAATATGTTGATTCAAAATTTCACAGTGTCAACAAATCCCCAAAAAGTTGGGACAAGTAGCAATAAGTGGCTGGAAAAAGGAAATTGAGCATACAGGGAACCCCCGACCTACGTACGAGTTTGGGACCTAAGAACCGTTCGCAGCTCGATCCGTTCGTAGGTAGGGGGTGAAAATTATATTTAAAAAAAAAATTATTCATTCATTCATTCATTCAACCTTTATTTATCATGCTAACGGAGCGCGCGCACACATTTAAGCATGTAAAGTAGTGTACTGTAATGTTAAACATTGCTATTCACATTTACAGAATAAATAAAAATATATTTTCTTACTTTGAGATGGTCAAAGCCGACATCTTAGGTTGCCATGCGTTGATTGTTGTCGGGCCTAGCAGCCCCGCCGGCCGGCCAGTGAACCACCGCAGCCGCTCCAGACCTGTGTTAGCTAGCTGGCTAGCTTCTGCTAGCCAAGCCATGAGCTGGTGTTGGAGCGGCGGCGCGATCAATCTGCAGCTTCTGCTGCTGCCTTAGACATCCACAAAGTTCACAGAGACGTTTCCAGCTCGTAATTAATCCATATGAAGCCATCCTGGTCACCAGTCTTCGGCCGGCTACCGTGTTAGCTCCCGTGTTAGCTTCTGGAGCTAGCCAGGCCAGAGCCAGGCCGGAGGTGTAGCCAGGCCGGCCGGAGGTGTTCCCGCGGCGGCCTGGCACGATCTGCGATAAATCCGCTGCTGCCTTAGACATCCACAAAGTTCACAGAGACGTTTCCAGCTCGTAATTAATCCATATGAAGCCATCCTGGTCACCAGTCTTCGGGCCGACTCCCGGCAGCTAACCTAAGATGGCGTCCGGTGTTCTACATGAATTTGTGACCGGAGACCCCAGTGACTGAACCTAAAACGCCGTCCGGTGTTCTACATTAATTTGTGACCGTGTAAACTGAAGACCTACTTCCTGTTTCCCAAGATTGCTCAAAAATGATCAGAAATGATCTTTTTTATCATAATTATTATTTATAAAGCCTTTAAAACAACCAGAGCTGCAACAAAGTGATGTACACATGAAATTAAGAACATTTAAACACAAAAAAAAAAAAAAAATATTTTTTTTTTTTTTTTAATTCATATTTTTATTAAATATGATATGTTCGTAGGTCCCGTGGTTCGCAGGTCGATGGGGTCGTAGGTCGGGGGTTACCTGTATAACGAACAGCTGGAAGACCAATTAACACTAATTAGGTCAATTGACAACATGATTGGGTATAAAAAGAGCTTCTCAGAGTGTCAGTGTCTCTCAGAAGCCAAGATGGTAAGAGGATCACCAATTCCACCATTGTTGCGCAGAAAGATAGTGCAGCAATACCAGAATGGTGTTACCCAGCGTAAAATAGCAAAGACTTTTAAGTTATCATCATCAACCGTGCATAACATCATCAAAAGATTCAGAGAATCTGGAACAATCGCTGTGCGTAAGGGTCAAGGTCGTAAAACTCTACTGGATGCTCGTGATCTCCGGGCCCTTAAACGTCACTGCACCTCAAACAGGAATGACACTGTCAAGGAAATAACAGAATGGGCTCAGGAATACCGTATTTTCTGGAATATAGGTCGCACCTGAATATAGGTAGCACTGTCCAATTATTGCCAAAAATTTGAAAAAATCCATATGTAAGTCGCACCTGAATATAGGTCGCACCTACGTCGAAATGTGGACCGTGTTTAGCTCTGCTGCAAATGTCTGCCACAGGAGCGCACAGCAAGGCTTTTAAGAAGATTAACAATTATTTGTTTGATTAAAAATTATAGCAAATATGTATCTGAGCTGAACTTTTCTTTAATAAATGAATAATTTTAGCAGGATAAACACCTAAAAAATGTATTTGTTAGCTGACATTATTGTAAGAGTGTCTCAGTTTAATTTTTGTTAATAAATGATTACAAATCAGCTTATTTTATAAAAAGCCATAAATATGTCGTACATGAATATAGGTCGCAGGGCGTGCAAAAATGATAAAAAGCTGCGACCTATATTCTGGAAAATACGGTACTTCCAGAAAGCATTGTCAGTGAACACAATCCACCGTTGCCAGCTGAAACTCTACAGTGCAAAGAGGAAGCCATTTCTAAGCAAGCTCCACAAGCTCAGACGTTTGCACTGGGCCAGGGGTCATTTAAAATGGAGTGTGGCAAAATGGAAGACTGTTCTGTGGTCAGATGAGTCACGATTTGAAGTTCTTTATGGAACACTGGGACGCCATGTCATCCGGACCAGAGAGGACAAGGATAGCCCAAGTTGTTATCAACGCTCCGTTCAGAAGCCTGCATCACTGATGGTATGGGGTTGCATGAGCGCTTGTGGCATGGGCAGCTTGCATGTCTGGAAAGGCACCATTAAAGCTGCTGTCTGCGATTTCTGTATGACCAAAACACTTAGAAAATTTTTGAACAGGGAAAACATTCTGCTTCCTCCCCCTCAGAGCCATATATGGCTGCTCCCCCGTGGTCTGCTGAACTTGAGATCAGCTCCGCCTCCGCTGTCAGCTCCTGTCGGAGCCGCTGCATATTCTGTGTTTATATGTTAATAAAACGTTCTAAAAAAATAAAATAAAACCATGGAGCGTTGGTCCAGAACACCAGAAAATCTGCAGGGACTGGAGCAGCCACGTAAAACCTGACTTTAATTTGCTCGTGACAACCTCAGCCATTTCCTCATTCAATGCACTCAGCGGAGGGAGAGGAGAGGAGAGGAGTGAGCGATCACTTGACTTTTGGCAAAAAAACAAAAGAATAGTCCAGATAAGGGATGAAGAAGGGGAATTTAATACATTTGTGTCACATATAAAACAGTCCTGCATCGCTTTGCAATTATTTCAACGAGAACCTGCGCAGCCGTTTTAATTTCACCAAAGACTGTCGGAGCTGCAGTAAACAACTGACCCGGAAAACGAGCTAGACCCCCTCCCCTCTGCCTCCCCCTAGTGCGCGTCATCAGACGGTCTTCAGTGGCTATGTGGGGACGTGACAAGCGGCCAAAAGGGGGCGGCAGGAGCGTTCTGACAAGTTTGGTGGGGACCAGGCATGAATGGGAGAGCATTTCTATTTCTAAACTTGAGAAACTGGTCTCCTCTGTCCCCAGACGTCTGTTGAGTGCTGTAAGAAGAAGGGGGATGCCACACAGTGGTAAAAATGGAATTGTCCCAACTTTTTGGGGATTTGTTGACGCCATGAAATTTTGAAACAACATATTTTTCCCTTTAAAATGATACATTCTCTCAGTTTAAACTTTTGATCTGTGATTTGTGTTCTATTCTGAATAAAATATTAGATGTTGGCACCTCCACATCATTGCATTCAGTTTTTATTGACAATTTGTTTAGTGTCCCAACTTTTTTGGAATCCGGTTTATATATGCACTTTGGGATCTGTTACTGATGTAAAGTGTGTTTATAAATAAAAGTTATTATTATATCTGGTCATCATACAGGTGAGTCTGTCCCGTACAAATGGCATGTCGAGTTACCGTCGGTGAAGCCGCGTTCTCTGAAGTCTCAGGAGTTTTGTCTGAAGCCCTTTCTCTTGTTTCCAGGCATCATGTGTGTGGCTGATCAGTGCCACGGCCTCAGAGAACTGGCGCTCAACTACCATTTGCTGAGCGACGAGCTCCTCATCGCGCTGTCCTCCGAGAGGCACGTTCACCTTGAGCATCTTCGCATCGACGTGATAAGCGAGAATCCCGGCCAGCAGTTCCACACCATCAAGAAGAGCAGCTGGGACGCCATGGTTCGCCACTCCCCCAAATTCAACCTGGTCATGTACTTCTTTCTCTACGAGGAAGAGTTCGACCCGTTCCTCCGCGACGAGATCCCCGTCACGCATCTGTACTTCGGCCGCTCCGTCAGCAAGGACGTGCTGGGCCGCGTGGGGCTTCACTGCCCGCGTCTGGTGGAGCTGGTGGTGTGCGCCAACGGGCTGCGACCGCTGGACGAGGAGCTCATCCGCATCGCCCAGCGCTGCACGCAGCTGTCCGCCATCGGCCTGGGCGAGTGCGAGGTGTCCTGCAGCGCCTTCGTGGAGTTCGTGAAGATGTGCGGAGGCAGACTGACGCAGCTGTCCATCATGGAGGAAGTGCTGATTCCAGATCACCGTTACGAGCTGGACGACATCCACTGGGAGGTGTCGAAGCATCTGGGTCGGGTCTGGTTCCCGGACATGATGCCCACGTGGTGAAACCTCGTGGAGGTTTCTGAGTGAGTGCGTTTGTGTCCTTCCGGAATACATGAAGAAATCTACATCTCTTTCATGTTAATCTGTCTAAACATTTCTATTAATATTTTATTGTAACGCAACCTCACTGGTCCATGTATAAAGTTTTAGTTTTGATTTATATGCCATTAGAATGATTGACATTAATTATTTAGCAAATTTCTCCTCTGAGCCTTTCAGATGGTTAACTAGTTTTTCAGAGGTATTCAGTAGAGATGCACAGATACCGCTTAAAAAAAAAGTGATTACAATTACTTACATTTACGTACCGTACTTGCTCTTTCAGAGTACAGTAGTCCCTCGATTATTGCGGGGGTTACGTTCTGAACGCCGCAATAAGTGAAAAACTGCCAAGTAAAAACCTTACATTTATTTTAATATGTATATATATTTTAAGGCGTTATAAACCCCTCCCACACTCTTGCAATGTTCTAAACAAACCTACGCCATTTGCACAACATATGTGTATGTACTGTACAGTCGCTACTGCAAATTTTTATATGTGTACTCGCTAGCCTCGGTCCGGTTCTGATTGATTTTCTGCATCCGTTGAGCATCAGATGCTTTAGGAGAGAGCGAGACCTTAGGAGAGTCGGCACAAAACCACACAAGTCACTATGAATAAGGACCGAACTTTTTAGTAAAGTTTAGATTGGAGCACTGTTAGCTTCTGGGTAATGTAGTTCTTTTTTTGACTGATACAGTGTAGCCTCATTGAAAGAAATTTTAAAAAATGGCGGCGCCTGTCCGAAGTTTTTTTCATTAACGTTTTATCTACCATCTCAATCACGTGAGTAATAATAAAGTTGACAATTGTTAAAAAAAAATAAAAAATAATGCGACAGAGCGAGTCTGTGAAAGTCAAAACCGCGAAGTAGCTAGGGAGGGGCTACTGTACAGACAAGTACGGGACTATGCATGCCATTACACTTCTTACAAGTTGTAGCATCTCTTACTATGAATTTAATTACAAACCGGATTCCAAAGAAGTTGGGACATTAAACAAATTGTGAATAAAAACTGAATGCAATGATGTGGAGGTGCCAACATCTAATACAGTATTTTATTCAGAATAGAACACAAATCACAGATCAAAAGTTTAAACTGAGAGAATGTATCATTTAAATGGAAAAATATTTTGTTTCAAAATTTCATGGCGTCAACAAATCTCCAAAAAAGTTGGAACAAGTCAATTTCTGCCACTGTGTGGCATCCCCCTTCTTCTTACAACACTCAACAGACGTCTGGGGACAGAGGAGACCAGTTTCTCAAGCTTAGAAATAGGAATGCTCTCCCATTCATGTCTAATAATATAATAATAATAATCATCATTTTATTTTAAAGCGCCTTTCAGGACACCCAAGGACAGGCCTCTAACTGTTCAATCGTCTTGGGCCTTCTTTGTTGCACCTTCCTCTTTATGATGAGCCAAATGTTCTCTATAGGTGAAAGATTTCAGTACCCGGATCATTCTCCTACGTAGCCATGATGTTGTGATTGCTGCAGAATGTGGTCTGGCATTATCTTGTTGAAAAATGCAGGGTCTTCCCTGAAAGAGATGACGTCTAGATGGGAGCATATGTTGTTCTAGAACCTGAACATAGTTCTCTGCATTAATGGTGCCTTTCCAGACATGCAAGCTGCCCATGCCACAAGCGCTCATGCAACCCCATACCATCAGTGATGCAGGCTTCTGAACGGAGCGTTGATAACAACTTGGGCTATCCTTGTCCTCTCTGGTCCGGATGACATGGCGTCCCAGTGTTCCATAAAGAACTTCAAATCATGACTCATCTGACCACAGAACAGTCTTCCATTTTGCCACACTCTATTTTAAACGACCCCTGGCCCAGTGCAAACGTCTGAGCTTGTGGAGCTTGCTTAGAAATGCCTTCCTCGTTGCACTGTAGAGTTTCAGCTGGCAACAGCGGATTGTGTTGACTGACGATGCTTTCTGGAAGTATTCAAAGTCAAAGTCAACTTTATTGTCAAAACTGCAATATGTACAGGACATACACAGGATTGAAATTGCATTTTTCTCTGTCCCTCGGTGCAACAGTAAACACTTAAACACTAAAACACTGAAACATTTAATAAACATAAGCATAAAATGAAATAATAAAAGTGTAATACTGTCCTGAGTTTTTGCATAGTAGTTTTTGCATAGTAGTAGTATGAAAGTATGAAAAGTTACACCAACACTAAAACACTAAACATTTAATAAACATAAGCATAAAATGAAATAATAAAAGTGTAATACTGTCCTGAGTTTTTTGCATAGTAGTATAAAAGTGTAAAAAGTATATCTATAAAATAGAATGAAAGTTCTGGCATTGACATTTGTAATAGAGTGACAAAGCAGCATATGAAGTTTATGTACACAGTATATGTATGAGGTAGTTGATATTGGTATAGAGGTAAAGTGGCATATGCAATAAGGCTAGTAAAAAATATATATCAGCAGTAGTGTAGATATAAAAAGTAGTGTAAATGTAAGCAGTAGTAATAAATGTAAACAGTAGTAATGAATGTAAACAGTGAATGTAAACAGTAGTAATAAATGTAAAACAGTAGTAATAAATGTAAACAGTAGTAATGAATGTAAACAGTAGTATGACTATAGGCAATAATGTAATACAAACATTAGTGCAAATATAAGAAGTAGTGCAAACTGAATGAGCACATGACCGTGAGTTGAGTGAATAATCCGTTTTGATGCAAGTACACCTCGCTGCAGCCTGTAGACGGACCACTGTCAGTCCCGGAAGTGATGCTATTGCATTTAAAAAACCTTAGGGGACGCTATTTTCATGATCACTAGTATTTAAAAAAAACTCAAAGAAGCGCAAGTTGAGAGGTGAAGGCCACACGATCCACAGTAGAAAACGCATGTCAGCAAAAGGTATTTTACCTTCTTAAAACTTTTTTCACATAGTAAATCAAAAAAACGCTTTTCTACATGAGGTTGAACATATAATTAACAGCTGTAAACAATTGAAATTCGTATTCTTAACAGTTTTATAGTGGTTTTTTTATCATTAAATGTTAATCTTTTTTTATATATATATCTTTTTGTACACCAACATTTCTGG
>JBBPBX010058533.1:0-22073 GCA_038048925.1 Garcialebias charrua
GGTGTACTGGGTCCACGCGCAGGTTGGTAAACCAACGCTGGGCCGTTCTCCTGTGTAATAAACCCAGATTTAATACCACATGAGCGGCTGCCATCAGGCCCAGAAGGCGCATCACTGCTGCCGCCGTCACCACCTTCCCTGGTTGGACGCGCTTCAGCTGTGCTGTCAGATCGGCTGCCCTCTGCTCTGACAGGCGTGCTCTCATCGAGCGTGAATCCAGTTCTACCCCCAGGTAAACAATGGATTGTGCTGGGATTACTGAACTTTTCATCCCGTTTACAGCAAATCCCAGGTCCAGCAGGTGTTCTGCTAGTACCCTGGTCTGGACTACTGCTTCCTCTCGCGACCTGCTTAAAAATAAGTGGGTCGTCTAGATAAGACAGGATCCACATCCCTGCTGAGGGAAGTGGGCGTATCGCTGCTTCCACACACTTTGAAAAAGTTCTGGGAGCTAACAAGTAGCCGAAAACGAGCCTTTTGAACTCGAACTGGTTCCCCTGGAAGGAAAAACCTCAGGTATTTCCTGTGTTGTGGGATGATACTCACGTGCCAGTAAGCATCCTTCAGATCGAGGGATGTGAACCAGTCTCCCTTGTGCACATTCCTCAGCAGCTGTTTTATGGTGAGCATGTGAAAAACTTCTCACCAAAATCGATCTGTTGGAAATCGACAGATCTAAAACTGGTCTCGCCCCTCCCTTTTTCTTGGGCACGAGAAAATATCGAGAATAGAACCCTTTGTTCTGATCTCCTTCTGCCACCTTGGAAATCACTCCCTTCGACAGCATTTCTTGAATTTCTGACAGTAGGGAGTTTTGATTTTTGTCTGACAATACTGTTTCCAGTATTCCCTTGAAAGGTGGGGGTTTTGCAGCAAACTGGAGTGCATAACCCTTTCTTATGATTTTTGACAGCCACCTGTCTAAACTGCATTTTTGCTGCCACTGCTGGTATCTTCTGCCCAGTGGCAGCGCGAGATCTTGCTGTCTCGAGCGCATCATGTGCGTCAGCCAGTCGCTGGGGCCCTCCCTCCGTTACCACGGTAACCCACGGGGGCCCCGCCCAAAAAGGGGCAGCCCGATGTGCCAGAGGCGTGACGCGACGTTGCGTCTGACGTCGACGCGCTTGCTGACCCGGGGAGCGCTCGCTCTGGTGAAGCGGTGCTCCCGTTGAGCGCCGTGCGTCTTTTGGCGGGCGGTGTTTAGCTAAGTTGAGTGGCTTTTCTTTTCTTACCTCGATCGGAGCTTTGCAGAGAGGTGGCGCCACTCATGTACGTGGAACGCCAGTTAACGTTTGTTGAGGCGGAGCCCCGGCAGCCTGAGCGTGAGCCGGGCTCGCGTCACGTGACGTGTTATAAGCAGCGCGCTGTGGGATTGACCCTGCGTTGACTGCGTGGCACGAGGTGCAACCAACATGGCGTCAAACATGGCGTCTGGTTGTTTAGCTACCTTTTGTGACCCTTGCCGGGCAGCCTCGTGGTTGCACCGGCGTCATTTAACTTTAGCAGCGGACGGGTTTCATTACCCGGTTCAGAGTTAAAATTAACGAGTTCACCAAACATGAAGCATTGTTTAGCTAGTTTTTTTGTGACCCCTGCCGAGCAGCCTCGTGGCTGCACCAGGCGTCATTTAATTTTAGCAGCAGACGGGTTCATTACCCGGTTCAGAGTTAAAATTAGCGAGTTCACCAAACATGAAACATTTAATAATTGTTACCTTGTTTGAGTTCTCTTTACTCGAGGTTAGCTTTTCTGTGGTGGGAAGCATGTGTAGTCGTGCGGCTGAGGGGTTATACGGCCCGACAGACAAGCCCGAAACATGAGAGAAAACGTTATTCAAAACATTTCGCTCTTTATTGATATTACACACTTCCCGCAACGAGACATTTCTGCTGAGGCGGTCGGCTGTAGGGGTTCTGCTTCTGGCCGCCTCTGCCCTAGCCGCGGCCTCGTGGAGCGTGTTGCTCACCGTCCCACGGTCGCTGCTGCTTCTGTTTGAAAGCCGGCTGCTGTGGCTGTCGCGAGCCCGCTGCAGCCGATGGCTGTTTCTGGTCCCGGCGGTCTTCTCCCCCGTCTGGTTGTCGAGATGGCGGGCGAGTGGACATGAAGCTACTCACCGTCTCGGCGACTTCGTCTCTCTTTTTGCACTTGTCCACAAGTTCTTCAGGTTGAGCCCAAAAAGTTCTTCAGACGACACGGGTCCTTCTAGGAGTTCTTTTTGTAGCCTGTCGGGCATGGATGGTGCGTGTTAAGCCACGTGGTTCTGTGCACCATCTGCGTTGCGACCGCCACGCGCGACCAACACACCGTGGACGCGGCGCTGAGGTTCAGGATGACGTCTGCCGCCTTCCCCACCACGCTCGCCGTTTCTTCGGGCAGGCTCGGGTCCTCCGCTAGCTTGGAGATCTGGTAGGCGAGGAGAGCTGTGTTGTTGCTAGCTGCACCTGCCTGGGCTGCTAGCTGGTGTGCGCGGTCGGTTATTTGAAGCACCGTCTGGTCGTGGCGCCCGGCGGGAATGGGCCTGTGGTCCACCCTGGCGGTTTTTGCCCCGAACACTTCGGAGAGGCTCTGTTCCAAAGGGAGCACCCTTGGGAAGGCCTTGTCCGTGAAGCCCTCGACCCTCGTGAGTCCCGTGTAGGAGGTCGCTGGGGCCTCGAGCTTGGCGGGCTCCGCCGCCGCTTTGTCCCAGAGCTCCGTCACCGCCGGGAAGCGAGGCCAGACTGGGTCTGGGCGTCGCTGCGACGTGGTGCCCTACCTCAAGCCCGCCAGGATGTTTTTCCTGGGCGGTGAAGGGGTAGGCACCGACAGTCCCTTCAGCACGGCCGCCCCGTGGATGATGGCGGGCAGGTCGTGCATTAGGGAGCTCATTGCTGAGAGAGAGGGGTCCTTTGTGACCGCCTCGAGGTCGACCGGTTTGTCCAGTAGCGTACGGTCCCGGAGAGTCCATTTGTCTTCACCGATGGGGTTGAACAGTTCTGCCCGTCTTTCCCTCTCGCACAGTGGTAGCTTGGCGCAGAGGGGGCAGTCGCTGTCCGGGGCCGCGCGTTCGGCTCCCAGGCACCTTTCGCAGGTGTCGTGGCCGTCGAAGCTGAAAATCAATCCAGCGGAGCAACCTGGACCGGTCTTTGCCATCTTGATGGAAAAAATGATAATTTCAAAAAATTTACTAAGGTTCTCATTCGGGCTGAATGAAGAAGAGGCAATTTTCACCTCGGTCGAAGGTATTTATCGACTCGGGAGGTGGGCCCATCCGGTAGGTGGGCGTGGACTAAAAGGTTTTCAGTAGGCGCTGACGCGCGGGGGGAGACTTCCAATAGGCGGAGCCAAAGGGCGGAGCTAACTACGACACTAGAACAAACATACAGACTGAAAAAACAACAAAAAACAAACATACAGACTGAAAAAACAACAAAAAACAAACATACATACTGAAAAAACAGCAAAAAACAAACATACAGACTGAAAAAACAACAAAAAACAAACATACAGACTGAAAAAACAACAAAAAACAAACTTACAGACTGAAAAAACAACAAAAAACAAACGTACGGACTGAAAAAACAACAAAAAACAAACATACAGACTGAAAAAACAACAAAAAACAAACTTACAGACTGAAAAAACAACAAAAAACAAACTTACAGACTGAAAAAACAACAAAAAACAAACATACGGACTGAAAAAACAACAAAAAACAAACATACAGACTGAGGCCCTGTACACACGTAGCCGTTTATCAGTAAAACCTAACAGTTTAGCATGCGGTTTAGCCTTTCATCCACACGTGAAATAACAGGAAGTCGCGGCTGAGTTCAAGGGTTGTGACTGCACTACACTGCTACTACACTGCCACCTATGGGTTCAGCATATTCATTACACGCTCTGTAGTGAAATAAACGGCACATGTAGACGAACATCCAAACATGTATGGACAGAGAAATTTTTTGTGTGCAAATATTCGTTTTTCAAACACCAGGCTACGTGTGTACAGGGCCTGAACAACAGAGAAAAAAATTATACACTGAAAGAAAAAAAAACTTAGACTACCGTATTTTCTGGTCTATAAGTCGCACCTTTTTGTCTAATTTGCATGCCCTGCGACTAATAGAGAGGTGAGACTTGTTTATGGATTATTTCCCATATTTTTAGACCAATTTTGGGCTCAGATATGACCATTTTTCATTTTGGCAAAAAATGGTGCAGTACCACTTTCGGCCGCTAGGGTACACTGACCGTTTCCACCTCATGTGTCCTACGGCAGGCTCCTCTGGTCGGACACACTCTGTCGCAGCCCGGCCTGGAGGTATGAACTACAGTTAGCTCAGTGTTTGTTAGCAAAATAAGTCAAGAACCACAGGACAGATTTTTTATCAAACTTACAGAAAGTAATCATTACAGTATATGGACATTTACAACTGACTAGCTTTATGAGCTGTTTGAGATACAATTCAATGTTTTAAAACAGTAAATGTGTCGCGGTTAGCTTAGTTGTTTTTCCGGATACAAATAGCTCATAAACCAAACGGCAGACTTTGTTTAAACTTACAGAAAGTAATCACTACATGGACATTTACAAACTGTTAGCTGTATGAGATTTTTTAGCTAAAATTTGATTTATTTATCATTTATTTTCGCAGCGCACGCGACGGTTTGGAAGAAGTCAAAGTGAAACAATTTAAATCCAGCAGATTTGACCATTACGTGAATTTATTAAAGCTGCAATATGTAGCTTTTGAACACGCTGGCACTTAGAAACATTTTGAACAGAGACACGTTTCTGGTCCCTCCTCACTCAGAGCCATATATGACTCAGCTCCACCTCACTCGCGCTGCAGCCTGGAATGCTCCGCCCCCACATGTCCCGTCTCAACCGCTGCAAAGTTCTGTGATTATATGTTAATAAAACGTTCTAAAAGATAAAATAAAACCATGGAGCACTGGTCCAGCAACACAAAAACACCCTGAAATCTGCAGAGCTTCACGCAGCCACGTTGGACATGATTTAATTCGCTCGTGACAAATCCACTTCCTCATTTCTGTCAGTGAAGGAAGAAGCAAACACCACTGCGGGCTCGCTGCAGGGTTGACAGGCGGGGGCGTGGGTTAGGGGGTGAGAAGTAAGAAGCTCTGTTTTTATTGGCTGGTTATAAAGTCTGTTATTATTGGCTGGTTAACCGCGGGCCGCTCTCTGGTTTTTATAAATGCTTTTATTACCACCGGGAGACGCCAGAGGAATATAGTTTTTTTCAGAGATTACATGTCAAACATCAATCTTTCAAGAGATAGTGGCAGAGTGAAGAAATATGTTTTTAAAAAAAAGCTACATACTGAAGCTTTAAGGAACGGTTAAGCTCAGGAACCCTTGTGCTATAATGTCAGCTAAGAAATATATATTTTTAAGCGTTTATTTTGCTAAATTTTAAAGAAATAAAGCCGTCCCACCAGCGCGCGTGCACATGGCAAAACTACTTTTTAAATCCAGCTGATTTGACAATTGCGTTCATTTATTAAGGAAAAGTTCACCTAAGACACATCTTTGCTATAATTTTCAGCAAACAAATAATTGTTTTTACCGTGTTAATCTTGTAAAGTCCTTCCGTGCTCGCTCGCTCCTGTGGCCGCCATTTTCAGCAGGGCAAATTACGCGCTGACGCGTCAGCGGTGATGCATAATAGATGCGACTTAAATAGAGGTGCGACACGTTTATGGATTTTTCCAATTTATTGCCAATAAATGGACAAATAAATAAAAATAAATAAATGTCACATTTTTGTCATCTGTGTATGTTTCCCATACTTGACAGACGAAATTGGTCTCTGCATTTAACCCAACCACCACCAGGTGGTGCAGTGAGCAGCTGTGGTCAGCGCCCGGGGAGCTGGGGAAAATAGATGTGCACTCATAGACACCCCAAGGTGTGCCGTGGCCGGGGTTCGAACCTGGGTCCTTCGGATCCCAAGTCTGATTACCTAGCCACTACACCATCTTGGCCCCAAAGCGACTTATAGAAAGGTGAGACTTATCAGGCGGAAAATACGGTATTTAAAAAAAACTGAAAGACTGAAAGTAAAATAAAATAAAAAACTGAAAAAAAATTACAGACTGAAAAAAATAAAAAACAAATATAAAAATAATAAAAATAAATAAATAAAACTTACAGACAGAAAAAAAAAAAAAAACTGACAGGAGATTCTACTTCAGCAGTTTTCAAATGTGCAGTAAAACTGTGTTCACCTACAGAACTGGCACACCTCATTTAATCTAACTTCTTTGTTATTTATCAGATTTTATTCCGTAATTAGGTCTGAAATTTACAAAAATGTTGGTAATAATTTGAATTTAATGTCACAGTTTATTTACTCAGTAGTTAACTTAGGCTTAAATAAACCTGAAAAGTCTAAAAATGTCAGTAAACTTTTAATGAATGTTCCTAATAATTTGTTTTGCTCAAACAGCCTGAAATAATAAAAACTTACAGTTCCAGACATTTAAAATCCCGATCATTGAACTGTTACAAATCTCCAATTATCATAAAAACAATCTTAAATTTATATCCAACATCAAATAATGTAATAATAAATAAATAAATAAAAACTTGATGGAAATATCCAAATGAAATAGAACAAATTACAAAAATAATTAAAAAGAATAAGATTTATAAGTAAATTATCAACATTTAGGTTTGAAAATGATGACATGAATGGGAGAAAAATCTAATTTTTGACATACAATGCAAAAAAATTGGTTTATTTTTGTTTTATATTTTCTTATTTCACTGATGTTTCTCACATGTTATAACAATTTTATGCCTCACAATTGTAGACATTTAACTAAATTAATTTGACCTAAATCTGCTGTGGTTAATGTTTTTATTTTAAGGATCAATTAAATGAAGTGTATGTTAGTGAAATAGTTTGTGGAGGTGAGGTGAAGTGGCCATCACAGCTCAAACATGGCTGACTTATTAGTCATTTCTAAAAGCAAATAAATAAAGTAAAACACAACGTGAAGAAGTTTACAGGCATTACTCTGTTGTGGGCCTGATGTGGTGAGGCTTGTTGTGTCTGTGGACCTGCAGTGAGAACATGAGGAGCATTTTGTTTCTTTGTGTCTACAAACATTTGAACTTCATGTTTACCTTCACATTTGTTGGGGAGATGAACCCACTCATCGTCGCCTTCTGGTTTAGCTGCTCCCACCGACGAAATGATCACTAAAAACACCACTAACTTCATCCTGGCTGCTCAGCTCGGCTCGTTATCTCCTCATAAAATCATTTCAAACGTTAAAAACCATCTCCAGAAAACCGTTATTCCCTCGTTTTTACATAACAGCCTCTGAAAGCTTTCACAGGTGATGAAAATACGCCCGCATCCGCTTCCGCTTTGGGCGTTCGGCACTCACAAATTCTGACCAATCAGAGAACAAGAAGTGGCAGCGGATTGACCAATGAGAGGCAGAGAAGGCCCAGAGAGTAAATAAATTGTAAGAGGTATCACTCCTCACCTTTTTAACTTTTTAACATTAACTCAAAACCTGATTATATGATGCATGCTCAATAATCCAGGTAGAAAAATCTAAAAAGTTAAATCAAAATCTAATAGCAATCAATGATAATAATAATAATAATAATCAATAATTATTATTATTAAAACCTAAGAATAATCTAAACCTGATTATTTAGATAAACTTTCTCTTTATCCACAGACACTTGAATTGTGAAAAGATAAATTGGTAACTGTTGTGTTAAAAAATAAAATATTTCTTCAGAATTTTACAACATTAGTGTTTGAATTGTTCATTGTGCTGCAGCTGCACACACCTGCTCAACTAAATTTGAAAAATCAAAGTGTATGTAGGGATGGGGCAGATCCGATCCAGTATCGGTATCGGTATCCGATACCAGCATTATTTAAGTATCGGATATCGGATCAAACCTGCCGATACTTTTCCGATCCAGCTTCAAAGAAGTTTTCCAGCTTTAGCAGAGAGCCATGAGCTACTGTTGTTTTTAGTTTTCCAGATTTAGCTGGAAAAGTTTTCCAGCTAAATCTGTTTTCCAGCTATAATCCACTCTCTTATTGGTTAAGGGGAGTGCTGTGTTGTCTTTCCCATCATGCTTAGTGCTTTTTTTGTTTTTTCAGCTGCACCATGAGTAAGGAGGACATGTGTGTGGTATAATTGCCTCCTGTCCTGTGTGCTGTTAAAGTCAGTGGGTTCCCTATTGTAAGGCTTAAAAGTGTCTTCATTGGGTTTATCTTACACAATGTTAAAATGAATAGTTTGGGTGCAAAAGTTTCATTATACAGAGTCACATACCTGAACAGTATCGGATCGGAAAAGTATTGGTATCGGTAGATACTGAGTTAATAAGTATCGGTATCGGACCGGAAGTGAGAAATGTGGATCGGTGCATCCCGAGTATGTATTTTCGTGAGGTAGAAAACAAAACTGTTTACGTTTGTGTCCAAATATTGTTTGAAAAATAATCAGAGGATTACAATACCATCTGATTGCTCTAAGAAAGCAATTAATACATAATCCAGACAAATGTTTGTAAAAAATGGGACAGAATTTTATTAAATTCAGGAACAAACTTGAATCTAAGTTTTAACATGATCTTTTATTTACTTTCTTGAGCTACAATCTGTCTGGGGTAGAATATTTATGTGTTTTTTTGTTGTTGCTATATTTAATTTTTGTTTCATTTCTAAAGCGTTCATTTTTATGAGGAGTCAATCATTGTTTCTATTCTTCTCATCTTTGTGTTCAACATCCGGTGCCTGTGAGTCTCATTCTCATCCAGCAGAGGAGGCTGAGCACCCATCTAAAAAACTTTAAGATATTATTTGTTATGTAACAGATGTTAAAAAATAAAATAAAATAAAACATCAATTTTTTTTTTTCAACATCTGCACACAGTTAATGGAGTAAAACAACAAATATAATCTCGGTTTGTGTACATGTGTGGTGGTTGTTGCAAACATCACCTGTGTAGATTTATAATAGGTTAAAGTGGATTTTAAGGCCAGTTTAATGCCAGCTGCACACTTAAATGGTTTAAGTGAGAAGAATGGTAAAAAAGCAACAAGTTTAAAAAAAAAAAAGTTTTAGATAATCTGAAAACACTTGCACACTAACAAACCTCCAAGCACAAAAAAATAAAACACCATCAAAAACTAGATTTAATAGATAAATACGATTTTACAGATTTTAATCTACGGTTGAACTTAGGACCTCAAACCGATTGATGGCCACCACGGACATTTGAGCTTCGAAAACACAACAAATGTCAACAAAGTAGCCAGTTTTACACACAACGAGCTGGAATTTGGCGTGGTAGTAGCTGAGAGTCATTCACAACCAACACCACTGTGAGCTCTAACAGATCACACAAGACCGTTCATGAACAAAACGACGACAGCTCCATCACTGCTCAACATGTGACCGTCTTGTCCAGGGGTCTGCAACCTGAGGCTCTGGAGCCACATGTGGCTCTTTGGTCCCTCCGGAGCGGCTCTTTCAAGCTTTGAGTTATGAATTTTATAGGATGTTATACCCACAACAAAAAATGACTAGCTTTACCAGTTTTCCTGTCATTTCCTTTACAAATATGCAGATAATAGTACAGGGAACCCCGACCTACGACTCCATCGACCTACGGCGTCCCGGACCTACGAACGTATCATATTTAATAAAAATATGACATTACTGTATTAAAAAAAAAAAAAAAAAATTTTTTTTTATTTTTTATTATTTTTTTTGTGCTTAAATGTTCTTAATTTCATGTGTACATCACTTTGTTGCAGCTGTGGTTGTTTTAAAGGCTTTATAAATAATAATTATGATAAAAATGATCATTTCTGATCATTTTTGTCATGATTGCGCAATAATTACGCAACTTCCGGTCATAACAGGAAGAAGGTCTCCAGTCACCGGAGGCCAGCCATCTTAGGTTAGTCACGGCTACAGGCAGCCAGGTTTGGAAGACTGGTGACCAGGATGGCTTCATATGGATTAATTACGAGCTGGAAACGTCTCTGTGAACTTTGTGGATGTCTCAGGCAGCTGCAGATTTATCGCCGATGGTGCCAGGCCGCCGCGAGAACACCTCCGGCCTGGCTAGCTCCAGAAGCTAACAAGGGAGCTAACACGGGACGCAGCAGCGGCTTTGACCACCTCCAAGTAAGAAATTATATTTTTATTTAATTTATATTTTTATTACTGTACTGTATTAATTAATTACACTGTGTTAGGTGTGTTAGGATAGGCGAAGTACGTACTGTACAGTACTTGGTACCACAAAAAAAAAAAAAAAATATACAGGACATCCCCGAGTGACGAGGGTACGGAAGGTCTGACCTGCGAACAGATCGACCTGCGAACCGTTCTTAGGTCCCAAACTCGTTCGTAAATCGGGGGTTTCCTGTACTAATACACAGAGTAAATTACACTCCCTTTAACTTTATGCTTTATTTCTTCAAAGTACTCACTTTCTCCATAGTAAAAAATAAACAAAACACATAAGCCTGCACAGTTCATTGTTTTAGTTTTAAAAAATAAAGGCAAAATAATATTCTTTACAAGAATCCAGTTTTCTATGATAGACTTGTGGCCTGGATATGGGCACCACTGACCCCCTACAACCTGAAAAGGAAGAGGCAAGTAAAGATAATGGATGGATAAATGAATGGATGAGTGGAATCTAGTCTTTTCTTGTCGCAAAATGTAAAAATATCAATATATTTTAACAATAATTGGATGTTTTTATTTTTTATAGTTTCACGCCTACTGGCCAGAAAAGCCCCCTCTAAGAAACTTGAAGTGGCCCATGGGCCACCAGTTGAAAATGACACTTGTAGCAGATTTTGTGGCTCTGGACACGTTTAATTTAGTGAACAAAGGGGCAGACATGGCTCCTTTGATCGTAAAGGATGCAGACTCCTGGTCTTGTCAGTCAGGTTTGTGTGAAACTTTCAGAAAACGTCCAAAAAAGCTAAGTCTGGTCCTCTGGACATTCAAAAAACAAAACAAAGCAAAAATACCTGTAGAAACGTTTCGTCTTTCGTCCGAAAGACTTCAGAAAACATCTTTACTCCCACTTAATTTAGCTCCAAAATGTTTGTAGTCTGACTTCAGATGTTTTCAGACAGTGTAGACTAGAAACTTGCATGTGAGTGAACCAGGGGCGGTTCTAGAATCTGATCTGGGGTGCTCAGCCCCCAGCGCTGATGGCTCTTGGCTTGAACAACACGGTGTCCATTGGCGTCAGAAGCATTTGTAATGTGGGTGAGACACACTGGTGTGGGGGCCTCCCAGAAAATTTAGAATAAAGTAGATGCCATTTCCTGCATTTTGGTGTATTTTAACGGTGGTTAAACATCTACATTTACCGAAGTAAACACTTCATTCAATAACTATTTTATAGTTAATGGCACAACAAGAAGTTAATATTAAGCTAATATTACTACCTGTGAAATACTTATTTGTACAGGTAGTCCTCGACTTACGGCGGTCTCGACTTACGGCAATCCGAATTTACGAACGCATCATATTAATAAAAATATGAAAAATAATAATAATTTGTGTGTTTAAATGTTCTTTATTTCATGTGTACAGCACTTTGTTGCAGCTGTGGTTGTTTTAAATGTCTTTATAAATAAAGTATCATTATTATTATAATTTTTAAGCCTATTTGCACAGTTTCCAGTAGTTTCCGACAGTTTCCGACAGTTTTCGGCACTGCCGCTGTGTCCGCCATTTTGCGGTTAGCTTCGGTTAGCTCCGGCCTCACAGCCGGCTTCGGACGGACCGTGTCCGATCAGAGCTGGGAGCTGAACGGCGGTTTTGCGGAGGGACGAATGGACGAAGGAAAACGACGCTGTGGACCGCGTGAAGCAGCAGACAGCAAGCTGCACCGGAGGAGCAACAAGCTAACATGCTAACGAGTGCAGCTATTGGCGGGGCTAACATCAGCTAACATGGCGCAGCCTTTTTGGATGGTCACCGCGGAGAAACGGCTCCCAGTAAGTTATTCACTCTTTTTCCTTTCATGATGGCTCCAAATGTATGGAGTTAACATGCTAACAGTCCTTCCTGTAAACAGTTTGGACCACGTGAAGCATCACAAAGCTGCAGAGCTCGGACGTGCAAGAGCTAACATGCTAAAAGACGCGGAGACGGGCTTGACCAGCTCAAAGTAAGAAATTATTTTTTATTAAGGGGTACTGTATGCGTTTTTTGATAATTTTGTAGGTTACTGTGTTAGGATAGGCGAACTGCTTAGTAACTTGGTAACTGTTTTTTACCGTACATGTACGTGTATAAGTGGCAGCTCGGGTGTTTTCCGACTTACGGTGATTTTTGTGTTACGAACGACCGTAGGAACGGAACTCGTTCGTAAGTCGGGGATTACCTGTACTAATTCATAGTTGCACTGTTGTATTCTACCATGTTGTTGTTTAATATTTTTTTTCCTTTTGGCCTTAATAAATATTATCTGAATTGGTCCACTTTGATCTCTTTAATGGATTTTAAACAATTGGAAAGATCAAAGCAAATGTCTTCTTGTTTGAAGTTACCTTGTTTTAAAAGACACCTTGATTTATTGTTTTATAACACTACGTTTTATTTTAATTGTATTTTATTGTTTATTGTTGTCTGTACTTTATCTGTTCAGGTCTCTCTTGTAAATGAGTCCTTGCGACTCACGGAGACTAGCCTATAAAAATAAAAAGTTGAATTAATTATATTTCTTGTCACTTTTTGGTGCTTCATTTTGTACTTTTATCGCATGCTTTTAGGATTTCTTGTTATATATATATATTTTTTTTCTAATCAAATCGTTTTTTCTCATCCTGAACATTTCATTGCATTGTTGACCTTGTGTTGACCTGCACATGACAGATAAACATAACATAAGAAGAAGAAGCCTGACCAACAGCTCTCCTTGTGTGAATAGAGCGAGCTCCGCTTCTCCTACACATCTTAACCCCTCCCTTCCACCACCTCCTGCAGATAAGGGACATTTCACTTTGGGACAAACTAAGGTCACTGATTGGTCAAATGCTGACGAGCCAACTGGATTGATTGACAGGTGGCGTAGAGGATTCGACTCGTGCAACAACAAAAAAATCAGATTTTTTTCTGGCCCGTTTGTGCCAGCATTTATTCCATATTTACCGTATATTTCAGACTATAAGCTGCGACTCAGTGTTGATTTTTGAGAAAATTAACAGATTTAAAGTGCGCCTTATAGTCTGAAAATTACAGTATTCCAAATGTCTTCAATATTTTGGTGAATCTAAGGTCTGAGAACTAAGATTGCTTACAAAATTGTAATTAGGTTTGTTCAACGTTGGGCTCGAGCACCCCCCAGAAAGAGGCTAAAATGGCCACTGGTGTGAACGTTTTATCTGCGTGTGCCCGAACGCATCGGCGTGAACCTCGGTGTGAGCGGAAGAGGTTTTCACAGCGAGATGCGAGTGTTTCTCAGCAGCTCAATGATAGGCCGCTTTCCCTGAGAGGTGCTTCAGAGCTGACTGCCAAAAGGACAGTCAGCTCCACGCGCACGCACACACACACACACACACACACACACACACACACACACACACACACACACACACACACACACACACGCACACACACACACACACGCACTAGTGAGTGTCTCATAGCAGGACTTGACACAGAGTTGGTGGAGGTCAGGTTGATGCAGAGGGAGAAAGAAAAGATGAAAGCTGGTTTTCATGCAGCCATGCAGCCCACACAGCAGGCGAACGCAGGGCTTTGTTGGAATAAACCTCTCACATGCGCTCCCTTTTAGCCGTTTCTTGAATAAAATAACAGATTACACAGCAGGTTGTTGAAAAGCGCCATCGCTGCCGGCCTGAAAAGAGGCCGCTTTCATTAGTTTAATAAATTGATGCACGGTGACGGACACGAGACGTGAACTCACGATTGTGCTTAAACAAAACTGCTTTCATCTGCAGCTGATCTTTACTCATCTGCTGCGAAGAGCTTCTGGTTGGGAAAAGGAAAAGACAGTGAACGTGTCTGCTCACCTGGTGATCACCAGTGGTGGGATGTAACTAAGTACAAGTACTTTGTTACTGTACTTAAATAAATTTTTCTTGTATCTGTACTTTAATTAAGTAGAATTAAATGTGGGTACTTTTACTTTTACTCCACTACATTTTACATGAAGTATCTGTACTTTCTACTACACTACATTTCTATAATGTGTTGAGTTACAAGTTACATTCACGTTGCAGCTTTTTGATTTGTCGTTAGTTTGAAAGTAACTGATGTCAAAGAGGGGAGTTGGTCCATTGAATCACTGCAAAGTGGACAGGTAACATTAGACCTGCCTTCAAGAAGAGCTGGACCAATGATGTATATTCTAGTATATACGTCATTGAGCTGGGAGCACCCACAGCACCACTAACACACCCAAAATGGATTCCACCACAGAGATTCAGCCAGAAGATACACAACACCCATGGCCTTATTGAAAGATTATTGAAATATTATTGAAAGACTATTGAAATATTATTGAAAGACTATTGAAAGACTGTTCAGTACAGCAGGACAGATTCTCTCTCCCAAAAGATCCAGACTGGACTCAAAAACTTTGAAAACCAACTTCTTCTGAACTTGAACAAGAAATTATTGCTGCAATATTAAAATGTGACAGTTCATGGATGTTAGGAGACAAGAGATGTCTCCAAATGTCTCGACACTCGGGTCCAAATTTTAAAAAGGGTGTCAGGAATTCAAAATGTTCACCATTGACCCATTACAAGTTCACTAGACAGTATTTTAACTAGAGTTGATGACAAACTGGAGTTGAAATGATCAGAGCCTGTTCCTTCATTAGGTCTAATGCTCCTTTTTCTGTCAGACAACTTTTACTTTAATGTTTTTACTGCCGTTAAAATGACACATTGGTTTTACTTTGTGTTAAATAAAAACTTTCAAAGGTATAATCATTCCTCTTTCTTATTTTGCTTAATGACATTTAACTCTGCATGTCATCCCTGAAATTCTGACGCACACAATCACAAGTCCAAGTGTGTATTAATGTGTAATGTGTATTAATGTATTACAGAAAATATACAGACGTATGCACAGTTAATGATATTGTAGGCCATTGTATTAGGTAATACGTTCAGCAAGTACTTTTACTTTAATACTTTAAGTATTTTTAAAAGCAAGTACTTATTTACTTTTACTTAAGTGAAAACATTAACATGGCAATTCTACTTTTACTTGAGTACATTTTTGTCTGTTTATTTGTACTTTTACTTAAGTACAGTGTATGAGTACTTTCTCCACCACTGGTGATCACAGTCAGCATCAGGCACGTTTCCACTCAGAGGAGGCGGAACAGTCACAACGGAAAGTTCAGAAATGTTGAACATAAACATGCACATACGTTTGTTTTTACTTGCTCTTGTTAGGCGGCACGGTGGCTCAGTTGGTAGAGCCGTTGCCTCTCAGCGACGTGGTCATAGGCTCAAATCCCAGCCCAGAACCTTTCTGGGTGGAGTTTGCACGTTCTCTCCGTGAATGCATGGTTTTTCTCCAGGTACTCCAGATTCCTCCCCAGAAACATGTTAGGCTGATTGGTGCCGTATTTTTCACCTTATAAGTCATGGTTTTTTTACATGATTAGCATGCCCAACGACTTGTACGCCAAAGCGATGTATTTAGGGATTTTTTCCCATATTTATCAAACAAATTTTGGCTGAGATATGACCGTTTTCATTCATTCTGACTGAAAATATTGAACACTACCATTTTCAGCCGCTAGATGGCACTAGAGTAGTATGGCATGCCGTTGTGTCCTGTAATAGATAAAAGTGGCTATTATTGACACAATCGGCTTGCCATAGTTTTACACCTTTGTCCAGCTCGCCTGGAGCAACGTCAAATCAGCTTCATTTTGCTGCGCTGCCCTGGCGAAATGAAGCTGATTTGACCATTGAAGTGCATTTATTAAGTCATAAGTTCAACTGAGACACACCTTTGCTGTAATGTCGAGCAAACAAATAATTGTAGGTGCTTGTCCTGTTAAATTTTGAAGAAACACGCAGCGTTCCTCCTTCCTGATTTCCTCCCTGTCTGCGCCCTCCCATAGAACCGAGGCAGCTAATACTTTTGAAATGCAGCCGATTGGACCATTAAAGTGCATTTATTAAAGAAAAGTTGGACTGATACGCACCTTTACTATAATTTTGCGCAAACAAATAATTGTTTTTAAGCGTTAATCTTGTTAAAATCTTGTTAAAAGTCCTCCCGTGCACACTCCTGGGGCCACCATGTGACAGCCCATTGATTTTTGGTACAACACCGGCCCACATTTCTAGGTTGTCAGCGGTGACACATAATAGATGCAACGTATATGTCGAAGCAACCTTATGGATTTTTCCACTTTATTAGACATACATGTATTTGGACTGATGTGACTTATAAAGCGGTGCAATGTATGGCAGAAAATATGGTTTAAATATCTTTGACTGGCGAGTCAGGAGTTTGAGCCTGACTGCATACAAGAGGTTTGGGAACTTAGAATAAACAATGACATGCGTCATCACTAGTTTTATTAAAATGTTAATATTTTAGCTATTTATTTCACAATTCTGTACACATATTTAAATGGTCCTCAAAGTGAAAATGCATTTTTGTTTTGGTTAAACGCACGTTTCTGGTTGCTACGTACATTTGCAGTACTTGTTTCTTGGTTTTGTTATGACACCATGGTTTAATCCAGGGGTGATTCTAGAATCAGATATTCAGGGGCACCTGGCCCCCAGTGTTGACAATGGGCCTTGGTTTGAACAACGCGTTGGCCATAGCCATTAGAAGCATTTGGAATGAGGGTGGTGGACACACTGCTGGGGGGGTCAGGGGTTCCTACCCCAGAAATTTTCTAAAGTAGATGACATTTCCTGCCTTCTTGTGTATTTTAATATGTTTTTAAACATCTGCATTAACATAAGTAAACACTTGATTCAATAACTATTTTAGAGAGCAACAAGAAGTAGCCTGACCAACAGCTCCCCTTGTGTGAATAGAGCACGCTCCACTTCTCTCACACATCCTGACACCCCCGTTCAACAACTGCCAACAATTGTATTGCGGCTCACAATACAGACACGCTAGCTAAGATGCTACAGACGCAACGCTCCGCCTATCTCAAGCATTCCAACCCGCCCCCCACCCAGCAACTGTCAGCACTAACAAAGTGCTAACCTAGCGCGCAACACAGAGGTGTCTCCTCCTCCTCCTTTCGTCCAATTGATTAAAACCTGGAAGACACAAGTGCACTGCCAAACCAAGTGACCTACAGGAAGCAGGTGCAGCTCCTAAAGGTAAGGGGCGTTTCACTTGGGGACAAGCCGAGGCCGCCGATTGGTCACTAGCTGACAAGCTAATCGGATTGATTGACAGATGGGGTCAAGGATCCAACTCTGGCAAAACAAATCTTAGATGTTTCTGGCCTGTTGAAGTGTCATCATTTATTTCATATTTATTCCAAATCTATTCAATATTTTGTTGAATCTAATGTTGGAGAACGGAGTTTCTTTACGAAATCCTAATGAGGATTTCTTAATTATTCAGGGGTGCAGGGTTAAAATTTAGGGGTGCTCAAAAAAGATGCTAAAATTGCCACTGATTTAAGAAACTGTTTTTATGTCATAACATCACTGGTTTTTTTTTTTTTTAAATAAAAAAAGCATTAGTGTTCAGAGTAATAAAAACAAACAAATATCAAAATTAAAAATGCTTTACAGTTCAGAACGTCTGAATTCAGACGACTCACCAAGCTGGAGTCCGCTCCTTGTTATTAACTCTGGCATCATTTGTCCTCTTCATCATTTGTACCTTTTTATTTTCACGTTTACGACTCTGTGCATCGCCTCACACAGAACCAACAGAACTCCGCGACTGGAAGTCAGTTTATTCACACAGTGAGTTCTCGTCTTGGAAAGGCTCTAAAAATAGCTGCAGCTGCAGTGCAGATGAAACCAGTTCTTGTAAGAAAATTGGATTAAGTTAGTACAGATTTGAACTCGTGCCTCCATAAAGATGGAGTCGTGTAGAAATGAGGAACGGTTCTTCTTCATGTTATTGGCAGAGCTGTTTTTGATGAGATCAGGTTTTTTTTTTGTAATGTATTTCTGAAGCACTCGGTCTCAAGAGGCTTCCAAAGATTAATTTGATTAAGAGCGGACAACCGTGATTTTCATTGCTTGATGCTGACAACCAGCCAAACACAATCTCCAGTCAAATGACCTTTAACACCAGAGAAGGAGAAACCATCAAATAAAGAGTCCGTTAACAGATTAATCTTTTCTAAGGATGCCTTTATTAAAGAGTCAACAACGTGCGCTAGCCGTCCAGTTCTAGAAAAATAACACAGTCATACATTCATCCATGTGGAAATCCATACAAACAAAGAAAAACAAGGACAGTTTTTATTCTTAAAGCTAAAAATCCCTTTTGAAGGTGATCGGGGAACCTGAATGATGCCGTGTGTGTTTCTGCATGTGTCGTCGTAGCTCTGTGTGATGAGTAGCAGCGCCAAACATCTAGGCCCTTTAAAGTATATTACACTTTTTCAACAACAACGTGACACACAAAGGGGAGTTAATGATTGGATTTGGTTGTATTACCTCTGATTAAACTGAACCGCCTTTGATCAGGTACAGATTTAACACTAGCGTTACTTCATTACATTCATTCAGCGTTACACTTTTTTTTAGGGATGTCCCGATCAGGTTTTTTTGGCCTCGAGTCCGAGTCCGAGTCCTTTAATTTGAGAATTGGCCGATTTCGAGTCCCGATCCGATACTTCTAAAATACATTTTTAAAATGAAGGGAAAAAAAAGAAACAGATCCAGATGTCCCTTAATTTTTATATTATTTACCTTAATATTTAACAGAATACTTCTGTGAGGTAGATTGAACAATCAAGTACCGTAATAAGATTTAAAAAAAATTCTTCACATTGAAGTTTAGTGTAACAGTATGAAATAAAAATGTCTAATTTAAAATAAGCAGCTCAACTGAAAATACTGAGCAGGCATGTAAACAAATAAGAAACTTAGGTTGTTGTGTTAAATGCAGCCTTTTCCTTACCTCCTCTGGAAATACGAACTGTACATAACTCACAGTTTGCAAACGCAATACTGTATCTTTGTCATCCACTTTAAAATATCTCCACACGACAGACATCACTGACTCCACTTCAAGCTGCAGCATTCCGCGTCTTTTTTACGACAGTCACTGCTTTACGGCAGGCGCTGTTGCAAAAATATTGTGCACGTTCTTTTTCGAGACAATTTGACTCTGTAACACAACATACAGTTAATATAATATTCCCGTTTGTGTTTAGAATAAATATACACATATATATCCGACCACTTAAAGCTAATATGCTGCGTTCCACTTCTTTTTTACGACAGTCACGCTTTACGGCAGGCGCTGTTGCAAAAATATTGTGCACGTTCTTTTTCGAGACAATTTGACTCTGTAACACAACATACAGTTAATATAATATTCCCGTTTGTGTTTAGAATAAATATACACATATATATCCGACCACTTAAAGCTAATATGCTGCGTTCCACTTCTTTTTTACGACAGTCACGCTTTACGGCAGGCGCTGTTGCAAAAATATTGTGCACGTTCTGTTTCGAGACAGTTTGACTCTGTAACACAACATACAGGTAATATAATATTCCCGTTTGTGTTTAGAATAAATATATACATATATATCCGATCCCTGATCGGTGTGTAACGCCCGAGTCGAGTCGAGTCTGAAATCACGTGATCGGGACCCGGTTTTCGATCACGTGATCGGATCGGGACATCCCTACTTTTTTTTACTATTTTATGCTTATGTTTATTAAATGTTTTAGTGTTTAGTGTTTAGATGGTTACTGTTGCACCGAGGGACTGAGAGAAACGCAATTTCGGCCCTGTGTATGTCCTGTACATATTGCAGTTCTGACAATAAAGTTGACTTTGACTTTGACTTTGACTACTTGGAGAATTGCATATCACCCGCCACCTTGCACGCCAGAGGTTGAAACAAAAACTCAAGGTGGTTAGCCCTTGGTGAGGATGGCCCTCAACTACATCCATACCAAATTTGAAACCAATATGTGGCAAATGACTGATTTACTGACACTTTTGTTGGTGCTAAGACTGACTGGCTGCCCACCATCTTGAATGTTGTCTTCAAAAGCTACTCAGTTCTAGATGTTCCTTTACTTTGTGTGACTTTCAATTAATCCGTCCTGAGATATTTTGCTAACAAACACACAAACACACAATTGCCAGCGTTCATGGTGGCAGGAAATAAACCAAAACAAAAAAATTAAAGCTTTTCAGTAAGAAAATGAATGGTTGGGTTTGTTCAAACTATGGACTAAAGCATGAAAGAAGGTAATAACCTGCAAAATCTGTAGCAACCTGACCTAAAAAAAATAGATTTATGGATGGATGGACTGTGCCATATCAATCAAAACATGCTAATTGAATGAACTTTCTTTATACTGACATTTTTATGAAATTGGCCTTTTTTCAGTGTGTAAAATCTAGCAATTGTAGATCAAAAGCTAAAATATACTATTGTTTTCCTGAAAGGTCAAATTATAGCAACTACACAGGCTTATTTAATATGTTTTTGATTTACAAAGACCTCAAAAGTTGTGTTTACAATGCCCGCAAAAAGGGCGAGAACTTTGCACTGAGGCTAACAATCCATCTGTGTTACTGTTATATCTCTAGCAAAAATTTCTGCTGTTTGTAAAGTTGTGTATTAAAATGGAGGTTAAATTTAGTTTAAAGCAAAAACAGTCTTATTTACTTATTTAGATCACAAAAGTTGTGTTTACAACATGTCCAAATTGAAGCCCCAAAAAGGGCGGGAACTTTGCACTGAGGCTAACAATCCATCTATATTACTGTGTTATATCTCTAGTGAAAATGTCTGCTGTGGAAACAATCTATTGTGAAGTTGTGTATTAAAATGTAAGTTAAATTAAAATGAAAGCAATAACAGTCTTATTTACTTATATGTACTTATTTAGATCACAAAAGTTGTGTTTACAACATGTCCAAATTGAAGCCCCAAAAAGGGCGGGAACTTTGCATTGAGGCTAACAATCCATCTATGTTACCGTGTTAAATCTCTAGTGAAAATGTCTGCTGTGGAAACAATCTATTGTGAAGTTGTGTTTTAAAATGTAAGTTAAATTTAAATTAAAGCAATAACAGTCTTATTTACTTATTTAGATCACAGAAGTTGTGTTGTCCCAACTGGAACCCCAAAAAGGGCGGGAACTTTGCACTGAGGCTAGCAATCCATCTATGTTACCGTGCTATATCTCTAGCAAACATTTCTGCTGTGGAATCAATCTATTGTAAAGTTGTGTATTAAAATATATGTTAAATTTAAATTAAAGCAACAACAGTTGTTGTACAAAGACTAACAACCCAAATGTGTTACTATGATCTATTTCAAATCAAAGTATCTGCTGTGAAAACATCTATTTAATGATGTCTGGTAAATTGAGAGTAAGTTTGTCTTTTGTTCTGCTTTTGTATAATGGTACATTTTATAACATGTTAACACAGCTGTACTTTTGTTAAGGATGTCCTGACTCGATCTCAAAATATCATGTTATTATCAGAGTATTTGCCTATTTCAGCTCCTGAACTCGGTACAAAATGAAAGCAGTTCAGTAGCTAATTACTGTACAATGTTTGCATTTTGGCTGTTTCTTACCAGTTTAATTTCTGTTTTAAACTCAAACACTCAGGTTAAAGTTCACCCAGCTAAGGTTTAAAGCTAACAATAGCTAAGTAACACATTAGCGCAACAGTCCCAAACAATTTTTGCATCACAAACTGATTTAATGTAATTTAAAAAAAAAAAAGTTTCCCAAGAACACATTGGGAAATGGAAGATGCTCTCCAGCAAAAATGTTCACTCATTTTTGCAGAAAGGCAAAACAAAAAACTACTGAGCCAAGCACAGGAAAGAGGGGCTGACAGAA
>JBBPBX010058534.1:0-22072 GCA_038048925.1 Garcialebias charrua
GAACCAACGAGAACTGGATCACCCGTTCCTCGTGGTCCCGAACTTACCACATGCAACCTACATAGGCTCCGACATTTTGGTAAGATTAGGTGTCCGAGTGGACATCAACAACAATGTACTGTGGTCACTAGACACAGCCACAAAGGAGTCTCCTGTGCTAACCACAGAGAACCTTATGGCTGGACAGACCATACCAGAGGTCTGCCAGATTGCTAACAGCCATAACACTGCGGTACCACCTCAGGTTATGAACAAGCCAGTGATGTGTCACATCATGAAAGGACAAGCTATTAGCACAAAACAGGCATACTTTCAACCATCTCCTATGTTTTTCAAATTGGGACTGTCCATAGAGGCCACATGCCACGTGACCCTCGACTGCAGAACCACGACTGTTGCTGTGTGCAACACAAGCACAGAAGAGGTACTGATCCCAAAAAACACACAGTTAGGATGGTTGATCTCTACTGATTTTCATGATTTTGAGCTAAGCATTCCATTTCTGGGAGGACTCCCAGAAAACTTGATCCCAAATCAACACACGGGGCAAGTCTTGTTCACGAAACCAACACAGGCCATAGCTCTTTTCTCCCCCACTGAGTCCGACCAGGACACTGTCCGCAGGTTCGGTTTCAACAAAGGAGACAGTCTATGCCCCCAAACTTACAGTGCACTACCTGTTGACAGGTTTTACGACACTGAAGGGGACTCACTGGAGCTCCCCAAAGAACAAGAACCCCTCTCAGTTGCTTCACAGATTGACCAGGTGGTCGCCCAAGCCGACGCCCTGAAAACTGATGAAGAAAGGGACAAACTTCGCAAAGTTCTTCTAAAATATGAGAAATCATTCTCGACTGACTCGATGGATTGTGGGTTGACCACGCTCCACACAGTGAGCATCCCAACCCCGCCTAATGCTCCCCCTGCATTTGTCAGACAGTACAAGATTCCTCTGGCAGCACATCAACCTATCAGAGAAATCATTAATGACCTGTTAGAAAAAGGTATCATCCGATACTGTAACAGCACTTACTCTGCGCCTTTATGGCCGGTGTTAAAACCAAATGGTAAGTGGAGACTCACTATAGACTACCGAAAGCTAAACAAACAAGTTCCCTTATCCAGATGGCCTATGACGCAACTCCAACAGGAACTGCCCAAGGTCACCAATGGTAAGTACTTCTCGACCCTCGACGTCGCCTCTGGTTTTTGGACCATCCCTGTGCGCGCCGAGGACCAGTACAAACTAGCTTTCACTTTTGGTGGCCGTCAATACACCTTTAACAGGTGTCCCTTTGGCTACGCTAACTCACCTGCAGAGTTCAACATCTTCTTGAACAAAGCATGTCCAGACGCCCACGAGCGTGGGACACTGATCTACGTGGACGATGTCCTTTTGAGGCAGCCAACACTGGACTCACATTTGGCTGAGATCGACCACGTTCTGAATCAACTAACAACTGCTGGTGCTAAGATATCACTGTCAAAATGCCAATGGTGCAGAACCAAAGTGGACTACGTTGGCCTACTCGTAGGTCCAGACGGAGTACAACCACAGCTGACTCGCACCCAAGGCCTCGACAATCTCAAAGTCCCCACCAATCTCAAAGAACTACAAAGTTTTCTGGGCGTGTGTAACTACTCGAACCAATTCATCGAAAACTATGCGGACCTTGCGAAACCACTGACTGAACTCCTTAAAAAAGACGTACCATTTGTTTGGACTGACAAACAGCAACAGGCAATGGACGCTCTTATAAACAGGATCAAGTCAGCCCCTTGTTTAGTCTACCCAGACTACAACAAAGAGTTTTACTTGGAAGTGGGCTTCTCAGCTCATTGCATAAGTGCAGGTCTGTACCAGATACACGACAGAGACAAACGTGTAGTAGCCTACGCCAGCAAAACGATGGCAGGCCCCGAGTTGAGATTCTCAGACTGTGAGAAAGCTCTACTGACCACAGTGTGGGCAGTTAAACATTTCTCCAGCTACATTGGTGGACAGAAAATCATTGTGGAAACACAACACCAGCCAGTGACTTTTCTTAACAGTGAACGCATCAGAGATGGTGTGGTGACAAACTCACGTGTTGCAACGTGGCTCATGGCGCTTCAAAGTTTTAACCTAGACATACGTTATGGTCAAGAGGAGCCAGTTGAGGTGGCTCGGGCATCTGGTTAGGATGCCTCCTGGACGCCTCCCTGGTGAGGTGTTCCGGGCATGTCCCACCGGGAGGAGACCCAGAGGAAGACCCAGGACGCGCTGGAGGGACTATGTTTCTCGGCTGGCCTGGGAACGCCTTGGGATTCCCCCGGAGGAGCTGCTCCAAGTGGCTGGGGAGAGGGAAGTCTGGGCCTCCCTACTTAGGCTGCTACCCCCGCGACCCGACCCCGGATAAGCGGAAGAAGATGGATGGATGGATGGATACGTTATGGTCAAAACAAGAAGTCTCATCTGGGGACGGACTTGGCAATCTGCCAGAAGTGTACACAAGATGTACCAGCCACCCAGCCGCCGGTTGAGGTAAAACCCCCAGTAACTGAAGACCCGAATCACCACTTCTTTGATGACAATATCTGCAAAGATATGACAACATTGTACGTGGATGGATCTTCATTCCTCCGCGACAAAATCTGCAGAGCAGGTGTTGGAGGAGTTCTCCTCCAAGACCAAGAGCAGATAACTTTCAGCTACAAATTAGGATCTCAGACTTCTCAGTACGCTGAGATTGCAGGAATCCTAATAGCTCTCCAGATGGTAGTAGAGCGTTCCATCAAGACGCTAGTCATCTGCACTGACTCTAACTATGCTCGTTTGAGTTTCGCTTGTCACCTCGCTGTGTGGAAACAGAACGGTTTCCTAACAAGCGACAGAAAAGTGGTCAAACACAAAGAGCTTTTCATAGCGTGTGATCACTTGGTGACATCTCACGACTTACAGATCTACTGGAAGAAAGTTCCAGGACATTCTAGAGTCCCAGGCGATGACAAGTACTACAATGACATTGCAGATTCCTTAGCCAAAGAAGGAGCCGACGAAGGTCCTCTATGGTCCTTCGACCCCTCCTGGTTAATCAAGACTCTGTCAATACAACCTACAGTCAGGGTAATGGCAGTCACACGTGCACAGGCCGCAGCCAGACCTGCTGACAACGCAGTCTCTGTACGACCCTCACTGACTGACCAAGACATCATCCAACTACAGAAGTCGGATCCTGCTATCAACTCCATGATACGAACTGGATTCCGATCCAGACCTTAAAGTCCTTTACCAGCTGCGCAAACAGCTAAAACTAATCAAAGGCATCCTAACTTTCGCTCATGGACCAACGTCCTCACCTGTGTTCGTAGTTCCCCATGAACAAAGGGGGGTGATGTTAGTTCATGCCCATGATCTCCCGTCCGCAGGACACAAAGGAGATAAAGCCACGCTGACGGCATTAAAACAAATTGCCTATTGGCCTGGAATGAAAAAGGATGTCAAGGACTACATTGAAGGGTGCGTGGTCTGTGGCCAATTTCAGCCAACCAGACCACTTCACAGAGCACCACTGCAAAGCAGAGGCATTGCATTCCCATGGTCTGACCTCCAGATCGACTGGGTTGGACCACTCACTAAGAGCTCTAGAGGAAATAAATATTTTCTCACGGTAACCTGTGCATTCACCAAATGGGTAGAATGCCTACCAGCTCCTAACGACACAGCACAAACCACTGCTATGTTGTTAATGAATCATATATTCTCAAGGTTTGGACTTCCCCTTCGGGTGAACTCAGACCAAGGTACACACTTCACAGGTGAAGTGATGAAAGAACTGTGGAAGACGCTAGGCGTCAAGGCCAACTTTCATGTCGGCTACCACCCACAGGCTTCAGGCCAAGTAGAAAGAGCAAACAGAACTGTGGTGAGTATTTTGAAGAAATACGTGGCTGCAAACCACAAGGACTGGGACGTGAAACTCCCTCTGGTCCTCATGGCCATAAGAGCCACTCCACACACATCAACTGGCATCTCTCCCTTCGAGATGATGACCGGTCGACAAATGACTCTCCCTCTACACCTGTTGTACCAACCAGGCGACGCCGCCATGGCGACAGCCTACACTACACAACAATACATGAAAGATTTGAATGTACACCTCAGAAACACTTTTGCTTTCGCCCAGAAAAACCTGGAAAAATCTGCTGAAGGACGTAAGGCGTACTATGACCAAAAGGCCTCTCACAATGAACTCCAAGTGGGAGACAGAGTCTGGTACTATACGTTCGCCCCAGCAACCGGGAAAGGAGGGTCCGAGACCGGAACTCTCGCCCGCAAACTAATGCCCAGGTGGACTGGACCTCATCTGATAACAGACAAAGTGTCCTCAGTCGTCTACGAAATCAAAATCAGCAAAGGCCGCAAAGAGCCAATTGCTAAATGGGTACATCGAAATCAGATCAAACCTTACAAGGCGTTCAATGACTCCACAAAAGACAAAGATCTCACAAACTCACCGACTTCATGGGATAATAAGGTCGTCCAAACACAAGTTAGTAAATAAACTAATCAGGTTTAAACTACCATATTTCCCACCCTATAAGTCGCATTGTCCAATTTGAACTTAGAAACGCTAAGCCTAAAACCCACAACAAAAAACTAACCTTAACAACCGTTTAAATCCACGAGATTTAATTTGACCTCGGTCATAAAGTTGAGACCTGTTTTCTTGTGTGTTGCACTTTGGAATCTGACGACAAGAGTGTGTCGAAGCAGTGAAACGTTGTTTCCTTGTTGTTTAGTCATTACTGTTGTCATTAGTTGAGATATTGTTTTGGTTCTGAACACTCCCAGCCAAAAAGGTTTTGTATTAACATTGGTTAATGAATGATATGGATTTAACTATGCCAACATGCAGTTCGTTTTGTTAAATCTCAATCGTCGAAGAGTCAATGTAGTTTAAAGCTACTCAAGGTACCATAAACTACACTGGTCTCACAATTTCTAAATTGAACCGATTCGATCGTTTCTATTCTAGATTATCTATTCATTTTGATGAGTCTCGCCATAGACTTCAAAATTTATTAGGAATACCAAATCCTACGTCGTTCGTCTAAAAGACAACAGACATTTAGATCAAACTATATTTCATTTTTTATTTTAGTTTAACCTAAACTAAGTAATGAATGGAGGAATAGTTTGGAATTAGAGGCCTTCGTTACAGAAGCCCTCCAAAATTTTATAGGTATAGATCCCTATATCTAATTTTACAGAATTGATCCACCCCTTAATTGGTAATTGTAGCTGATCTAAACCATGATAGCTTACATACCAGGTGCATATAGGTAAGGCTTAATGTAAAATCCCAATCATAAGCCCACCTAAAAAACCACATAATTGCATGACACATAGAACCAGAGTGGCACTGACTGGAAACCAACCAGCCAACAACCTTCGATGTGGGGACCTGCAGCTCCAACGCTTGGTCTTCAACCTTCGTCCAAGGGTCGCCTCCTCTGCGTCAATCGAGGGATTCCCTCTACATGCTGATTATGAAAACAATTGTTGCTGATCAATCGCCAACTCTAATCGATATGGAATTATCGTTGTGGAATTACCGCTGTGGATTATAAGACTTTGTTTTCCAAAGGATCACAGACTTTGTTTTCCAAGAGTTAACAGACTCAGTTTTCCAAGGGATTACAAGCTTTCCGCTATGGGATTACCTACAAACAGTATGGAATTTCCAAAAACATTATGGGATTATAATTTTGATTTTTCTTTTCCACTTACTGGATTACTTCAAGATCAAAGACAGTTCAAGGTTTCCTTTCGTGTTGGACCCCATCCCCAAGGACTGGCGATGGCTTCCAAAAGGGGGGAGATGTAGTGGACCTACCCAGGGTCAAACTAAGGTTTTTGAACTGTTCCAGAGATGACCTTTACTGACCTCTCAGTAAAGCAAGACACTTACTACAAATCATTCCATTAGCTGTAATCTGAGTCACATAGTCACCAAAAGAGACTATTTCTATCTTTGATTTTATTCTAATGTAATCAAAAGAATAACTTTTGTCATTTTCATGATATATGTTATATGCTGTTATTCTTTTAATATGTAGTATTACTGTGTTGCTTGACCAAATGAAAGTGTCTACTCAAAATATCTATGACAAAGTTGAATGAGGTGTCAGATTGACTTGCTCAGGAGTTGTTTTTGTTGAGTTCAGCTGAAACTCTCGGTAGCGTCGAGATGTCTCCTCTCTTTCAGACACTTTTCCAAAACATTCCTCTTTGTTATCTAAGCAGACTTGCTGTCAACCTTGAGTTTTTCACTTCACGTTTTCACACTCCTCTGGGCCCACGGACCAATGAGGAAAGTGTGTTCTAATCTCAACATTTTTGAGTAAAAGCGTTTGTTTGCAAGAACGCTTCAGAGTTTGGAAGGAACGAGAAAGTTCCTGATGAGTTTCTGGGAGCTTCAAAAGAGATGTGAACCTTCCCAAAGAGCTGAATGACCACCAGTCACGCGCTAAGGACTCGTCATCCAGCTGGGACTGATAACATGTTGTTATGGGTCCACTTCGAACGAGCGTAAGCTCAAAACTTTGTTTATTCCTTCCTGGAATAAGTTTATCTTGAAGTCAGAGGCCAGGAGCTGACATATTCTCTGATGACCAAGCGGAAACCAGGAGACGTTGAAACGTAAACTAGAACCAGTTTTGGACGTGCTGGGACTAAAGGACTCTGTGCATCTGAAGGCTGGTGTCATTTCTTTATCAGACTCGTCGTCGAAAGGTAAAGAGCTGTTTACAAAACGTACCTGGATTTTAGCAGAAGTCGGATGGAAGTGTCACTTTTGGTATCATGCTCAAGATAATTTCCTTTAAACCATCTCCCATCTTCCTCCTATCTTTTTCTCTCAATCTAAGCTGGAAACTACTTTAAGCTAAAAAGCCCTCAGACTAAATATTTAACATCCAGTATTGAAGTCTGTTGTGTGAATTTAAGTGTGCTGACGTATTAAATTGAAAGAAAGTGAAATCATGTCAATCAAGTGTAATGGTGTTGATTTTAGTTGATTTATTTTAAATAAATGGTAGTGTCGCCTGGCATACCAAACTAAGTCAATGTCCATTGTCACTCTATAGCTCTGTTTATTTATCCATCATAAAGATCACAGAAATATTGGGTAAACTGAAAAAGAAAAGAATCCGTGAAATTACTATTCAATCTGAATAAGTAAGTTAATTAAGGATAAAGAGGTCAGCTTAATACTGACCCCTGTTAAAATCCTTTAGTTACATCTGGGTGGCACTATATGTGTTTAAAGACACAATATATGGTCTCCCTCGTGTTTCCTTCAGATGTAACTGGGACCCCGTGTACAGAATCTCTTTTTCATCACATGTACCACATGCGGTGCAAATGAAAAATAAAGACTCTCTGACTCTCTCTCTGACTCTGACTCTTTTTCTTTCAATGAATGCATCTCACTCTCAATGCATGCATCTCACTCTCAATGCATGCATCTCACTCTCAATGAATGCATCTCTCTCAATGCATGCATTTCTCTCTCTCTTAATGCATGCATATCTCTCTTTCTCTCTCTCAATGCATGCATCTCTCTCTCTCTCTCTCAATGCATGCATCTCTCCCTCTCTCAATACAAGCATCTCTCTTTCCCTCTCTCTCTCAATGCATGTATCTCTCTCTCTCAGTGCATGCATCTCTCTCGATGCATGTATCTCTCTCTCTCTCTCTATCAATGCATGCATCTCTCACTCTCTCTCAATGCATGCATCTCTCTCTCTCTTAATGCATTAATCTCTCTCAATGTATGCATCTCATTCTCAAGGCCAACGTATTTGTATGTGGGCCTAACACTCCGCATCTTCAAAGCGTTGTCAAGGCCAACCTATTTATAGGTGGGCGAACACTCCACAGCTTTAAAGTGTTGTCAAGGCCAACCTATTTATATGTGAGCGGACCACTCCATAGCTTCAAAACGTTGTCAAGGCCAACCTATTTATATGTTGGCGAAAACATCTTTTTCTGCAAAGCATTGTCAAGGACAACCTATTTATTTATGGGCAGAACACTCCACAGATTCAATGCATTGTCAAGGCCAACCTTTTTATATTTGGGCAAACACTAAAGAGGAAGGCTTTAGCAGGACTTAATGCCTGGAGCACCCGACATCTGGTCTGCGCGGTGACCTCGAGAAATCAGCTGTTTGTGAGATTATCCGGAGGGTGAACAGATCATTCAACCTTTATTTATACAGGCTAGCCTCGTTGAGTCACGGGGACTCATTTACAAGAGGGACCTGTCTCACTCACACCAAACAACCATCCACTCTCACACTCACACCTAGGGTCAATTTAGAGTCACCAATCAGCCTAACAAGCATGTTTTTTGGTCTGTGGGAGGAAACCGGAGTACCCGGAGGAAACCCACGCATGCACGGGGAGAACATGCAAACTCCACCCAGAAAGGCCCCGGACCGGGATTTGAACCGGCAACCTTCTCGCTGAGAGGCAGCAGCTCTACCAGTTGTGCACAACTTCACCTTCACACCTTCGGACTGGGACTCTGCACGCTGTGGTCAACATCTGAGGTCAGAGCTTGGATCAGTGGAAAAAGTCCCGAATTGGATCACTTGGAACAGAGTCGCCCTTACAGACTGAAGGCTACAGAAATTACAATGTGAGCCTGAAATGAAAATATTTGTCAATTCTTATCTGACTCCCTTGGAAACAGCCTTGAAAAAGGTTGGATATCTAATTTCTCCTGAGATGTGCTTTACTGTGGACAAAAACAGCTGCTCTCTTGTCTTGCCTGCTACCCCCTCCCCCCGGAGAACTTTTCTATGAGCGTTATCGGAGGCTATCTGGAATGTCTCATGGACCGAATCCTCCCTACCTCAGTCTCAACATGCAACATGTAACTGTCTAAATGTGCTTATTGGTATAGTTTTTATCGTGTCATGCGGTGTCTTGGCAGACAAAATGTGATACATTTTTTTAATACCAACGCTGTGACCCTCATGGTACTTTCCTTTTTCACACCTTTGACCTTCATCCCGAAACGGATGAGAGAGGCCGCGCTGAAGAACATGTCATGTGTTCTGAATAAGCAGCAACTTTACACACTCTCCATCTCGGGATGACTGTGAATACATAATCACGCTATATTGGTGACAACTGGTGCAATGTTAATAAAAGCTCTTGAATGTTGAATCTTGAATCTTGAATATGAATAGATTGGTCTGGACAATGCTTTGAAGCTGTGCATTGCTTTGCCCACATATTAATAGGCTTACCTTGACAACACATTGAAGCTACAGAGTGTTCCGCCCACATATAAATATGTTGGCCTTGACAACAGCTACAGAGTGTTCCATCCACATATAAATAGTTTGGCCTTGACAATGATTTGAAGCTGCGGAGTGTTCCGCCCACATATAAATAGGTTGGCCTTGACAATGCTTTGAAGCTGCGGAGTGTTCTGCCCACATATAAATATGTTGGCCTTGACAATGCTTTGAAGCTACGGAGTGTTCCGTACACATATAAATAGGTTGGCCTTGACAACAGCTGCAGAATGTTTGCCCACATATAAATAGGTAACCTTGACAACGCATTGGCTCTGTAGAGGGTTCCGCCCACTTATGAATAGGTTTGCCTTGCCAATGCTTTGAAGCTGTGGAGTGTTCATATGACATATAAAAGTTTGGCCTTGAGAAGGCTTTGAATCTACGGAGTGTTCCGCCCACATGTAAATAGGTTGGCCTTGACAACGCTTTGAAGCTATGGAGTGTTCCGTCCACATAAAAATAGGTTGGTCTTGACAAAGTTTTGAAGCTACGGAGTGTTCTGCCCACATATAAATAGGTTGGCCTTGATAATGCTTTGAAGCTACGGATTGTAATAGGTTGGCCTTGACAACAGCTACGGAATGTCTCCCCACATATAAAGAGGTAACCTTGACAACGCATTGGATCTGTAGAGTGTTCCGCCCCCATATAAATAGGTTGACCTTGACAATGCTTCAAAGCTACAGAGTGTTCTACCCACAGATAAATATGTTGGCCTTGTCAATGCTTTGATGCTACGGAGTGTTCGGTCCACATATAAATAGTTTGGCCTTGACAACAGTTGCAGAATGTTTGCCCACATATAAATAGGTAACCTTGACAATGCATTGGCTCTGTAGAGTTTTCCGTCCACTTATAAATATGTTGGCCTTGACAACAGTTGCAGAGTGTTCCGTCCACATATAAATAGTTTGGCCTTGACAATGCTTTGAAGCTAAGGAGTGTTCCGCCTACATATAAATAGTTTGGCCTTGACAATGCTTTGAAGCTATAAGGTGTTCCATCCACATATAAATAGGTTGGCCTTGCCAATGCTTTGAAGCTATGAAGTGTTCCGCCCACTTACAAATAGGTTGGCCTTGACAACACTTTAAAGCTGTGGTGTGTTCATCCCACATATAAATAGTTTGGCATTGATAAGGATTTGAAGCGACGGAGTATTCTACCCACATATATATAGGTTGGCATTGACAACAGCTACGGAGGGTTCCGTCCACATATACATAGGTTATCCTTGACAATGCTTTAAAGCAATGCAATGTTCTACCCACATACTAATAGGCTTACCTTGACAACACATTGAAGCTGAGGAGTGTTCCAACCACATAAAAATAGTTTGGCCTTGAGAAGGCTTTGAAGCTACGGAGTTTTCTGCCCACACATAAATATGTTGGCCTTGACAACAGATGCAGAGTGTTCCCTCCACATATAAATAGTTTGGCCTTGACAATGCTTTGAAGCTACAGAGTGTTCCATCCACATATAAATAGGTTGGCCTTGACAATGCTTTGAATCTACGGAGTGTTCCGCCCACATATAAATAGTTTGGCCTTGACAATGTTTTGAAGCTGCAGAGTGTTCCATTCACATTTAAATAGGTTGGCCTTGCCAATGCTTTTAAGCTACAGAGTGTTCCGCCCACATACAAATAGGTTGGCCTTGACACCACACTGCACTAAAACCATAGATATACGGTAAGATCTGATGTAGTATATCTCTTTACATATACTTATATTTCTGGATATTCCCGGAAATGGACCACAATGATCCTTAAAAAATCCCAAGATCCCAAAATCCAGATACTTGTCTTTGGCAGGCCCTTGACAAATAACAGCCACATTTATTTTGGATCTGCCGAAGATAAGTATCCAGATTTTGGGATTTTTTAAGGATCATTGCGGTCCATTTCCGGGAATATCCGAACACAGATCCTTCCGTATATCTATGGTTTTAGTGCAGTGCCACTTTAAAGCTGTGGAGTGTTCATCTCACATATAAATAGTTTGGCCTTTAGAAGGCTTTGCAGCTACGGAATGTTCCGCCCACATATAAATAGGTTGGCCTTGACAACACTTTAAAGCTATGGAGTGTTCATCGCACATATAAATAGTTTGGAGTTGATAAGGCTTTGAAGCGACAGAGTCTTCTACCCACATATATATAGGTTGGTATTGACAACAGCAACGGAGGGTTCTGTCCACATATAAAAAGGTTGGCCTTGACAATGCTTTGAAGCTATGCAATGTTCCACCCCCATACTAATAGGCTTACCTTGACAACGCATTGAAGCTGAGTAGTGTTCCACTCACATAAAATAGTTTGGCCTTGAGAAGGCTTTGAAGCTACGGAGTTTTCCGCCCACATATAAATATGTTGGCCTTGACAACAGCTACAGAGTGTTCCCTCCACATATAAATAGTTTGGCCTTGACAATGCTTTGAAGCTGCGGAGTGTTCCACCCACATATAAATAGGTTGGGACAATGCTTTGAAACTACGGAGTGTTCCACCCACATATAAATAGTTTGGCCTTGACAATGCTTTGAAGCTGCAGAGTGTTCCATCCACATATAAATAGGTTGGCCTCCGCCCATATACAAATAGGTTGGCCTTGACAACACTTTAAAGCTGTGGAGTGTCCATCCCACATATAAATAGTTAGGCCTTGAGAAGGCTTTGAAGCTACTGAGTGTTCCTCCCAAATATAAATAGGTTGGCCTTGACAACGCTTTGAAGCTGTGGAGTGTTCCGTCCACATAAAAATAGGTTGGTCTTGAACACACCTATGGAATGCCCCCTCCCCCCCCCCACACACACGCACACACATATAAATAGGTTGGCCTTGACAACACATTGAAGCTACGGAGTTTTCCACCCACATATAAATAGTTTGGCCTTGAGAAGGCTTTGAAGCTACAGAGTTTTCCGCATACATATAAATATGTTGGCCTTGATAACAGCTGCAGAGTGTTCCGTCCACATATAAATAGTTTGGCCTTGACAACGCTTTGAAGCTGTGGAGTGTTCCGCCCACATATAAATAGGTTGACCTTGACAATGCTTTGAAGCTATGGAGTGTTCTGCCCACATATAAATATGTTGGCCTTGACAATGCTTTGAAGCTACGGAGTGTTCCGTCCACATATAAATAGGTTGGCCTTGACAACAGCTGTGGAATGTTTGCCCACATATAAATAGGTAACCTTGACAACGCATTGGCTCTGTAGAGTTTTCCGTCCACTTATAAATATGTTAGCCTTGACAACAGTTGCAGAGTGTTCCGTCCACATATAAATAGTTTGGCCTTGACAATGCTTTGAAGCTAAGGAGTGTTCCGCCCACATATAAATAGGTTGGCCTTGACAATGCTTTGAAGCTACGGAGTGTTCCGCCCACATATAAATAGTTTGGCCTTGACAATGCTTTGAAGCTACAGGGTGTTCCATCCACATATAAAGAGGTTGGCCTTGCCAATGCTTTGAAGCTATGAAGTGTTCCGACCACATACAAATAGGTTGGCCTTGACAACACTTTAAAGCTGTGGTGTGTTCATCCCACATATAAACAGGTTGGCCTTGACAACTGCTACGGAATGTTTGCCCTCATATAAATAGGTAACCTTGAGAACGCATTGGCTCTGTAGAGTGTTCCACCCCCATATAAATAGGTTGGCCTTTACAAAAATTTTCAAACAGCCTAGTATTCCATCCATAAATAAATAGATTGGCCTTGACAAAGTTTTGAATCTACGGAGTGTTCTGCTCACATATAAATAGGTTGGCCTTGACAACACTTTAGAGTTGTGGAGTGTTCGCCCACCTATAAAAAGGTTGGCCTTGACAACACTTTAAATCTTAGAAGTGTTCCACCCACAAATGAATAAATTGGTCTGGACAATGCTTTGAAGCTGTGCATTGTTCCGCCCACATATTAATAGGCTTACTTTGACAGCACATTGAAGCTGTGGAGTGTTCCACCCACATATAAATAGTTTCGCCTTGAGAAGGCTTTGAAGCTACAGAGATTTTCGCCCACATATAAATATGTTGGCCTTGACAACAGCTGCAGAGTGTTCCGTCCACATATAAATAGTTTGGCCTTGACATTGCTATGAAGCTACGGAGTGTTCCGCCCACATATAAATAGTTTGGCCTTGACAATGCTTTGAAGCTGCAGAGAGTTCCATCCACATATAAATAGGTTGGTCTTGCCAATGCTTTGAAGCTACGGAGTGTTCCGCCCACATAAAATAGGTTGGCCTTGACAACACTTTAAAGCTGTGGAGTGTTCATCCTACATATAAATAGTTTGGCCTTGAGAAGGCTTTGAACCTATGGAATGTTCCGCCCACATATAAATAGGTTTGACTTGACAACACTTTGAAGCTATGGAGTTTTCCGTCCACATAAAAATAGGTTGGTCTTGAACACAGCTACGGAATGCCCCCCCCCCCACATATAAATAGGTTGGCCTTGACAACACTATGAAGCTACAGAGTATTCCATCCACATATAAATAGGTTGGCCTTGACAAAGTTTTGAAGCCACGGAGTGTTCTACCCACATATAAATAGGTTGGCCTTGACAATGCTTTGAAACTGCAGAGTGTTCCACCCACATATAAACAGGTTGGCATTGACAACAGCTACGGAATGTTTGCCCACATATAAATAGGTAACCTTGACAACACATTGGCTCTGTAGTGTTCCGCCCCCATAAAAATAGGTTGGCCTTGACAATGCTTCAAAGCTACAGAGTGTTCCGTCCACATATAAATAGTTTGGCCTTGACAATGCTTTGAAGCTACGGAGTGTTCTGTCCACATATAAATAGGTTGGCCTTGACAACAATTTAAAGCTATGGAGTGTTCATCCTACATATAAATAGTTTGGCCTTGAGAAGGCTTTGAAGCTACGGAATGTTCCGCCCACATATAAATAGGTTGGCCTTGACAACGCTTTGAAGCTGTGGAGTGTTCCGCCCACATAAAAATTGGTTGGTCTTGAACACAGCTACGGAATGTCCCCCCCCCCCATAAATATAAATAGGTTGGCCTTTATAACACTATGAAGCTACAGCATATTCCATCCACATATAAATAGGTTGGCCTTGACAAAGTTTTGAAGCTACGGAGTGCTCTGCCCACATATAAATAGGTTGGCCTTGACAATGCTTTGAAGCTACGGAATGTTCTGCCCACATATAAATATTTTAGCTTTGACAATGCTTTGAAGCTACGGAGTGTTCCGTCCACATATAAATAGGTTGGCCTTGACAACACTTTAAAGCTGTGGTGTGTTCATCCCACATATAAACAGGTTGGCCTTGACAACAGCTACGGAATGTTTGCCCTCATATAAATAGGTAACCTTGACAACGCATTGGCTCTGTAGAGTGTTCCACTCCCATATGAATAGGTTGGCCTTGACAAAAATTTTGAAACAGCCTAGTATTCCATCCATAAATAAATAGATTGGCCTTGACAAAGTTTTGAAGCTACGGAGTGTTCTGCTCACATATAAATAGGTTGGCCTTGACAACACTTTAGAGTTGTGGAGTGTTCGCCCACCTATAAAAAGGTTGGCCTTGACAACACGTTAAATCTTAGAAGTGTTCCACCCACATATGAATAAATTGGTCTGGACAATGCTTTGAAGCTTTGCATTGTTCCGCCTACATATTAATAGGCTTACTTTGACAGCACATTGAAGCTGTGGAGTGTTCCACCCACATATAAATAGTTTGGCCTTGAGAAGGCTTTGAAGCTACAGAGTTTTCCGCCCACATATAAATATGTTGGCCTTGACAACAGCTGCAGAGTGTTCCATCCACATATAAATAGTTTGGCCTTGACAATGCTATGAAGCTGCGGAGTGTTCCGCCCACATATAAATAGGTTGGCCTTGACAATGCTTTGAAGCTACGGAGTGTTCCGCCCACATATAAATAGTTTGGCCTTGACAATGCTTTGAAGCTACGGAGTGTTCCGCCCACATATAAATAGGTTGGCCTTGATAATGCTTTGAAGCTACGGAGTGTTCCGCCCACATATAAATAGTTTGGCCTTGACAATGCTTTGAAGCTACTGGGTGTTCCATCCACATATAAAGAGGTTGGCCTTGCCAATGCTTTGAAGCTATGAGGTGTTCCGACCACATACAAATAGGTTGGCCTTGACAACACTTTAAAGCTGTGGTGTGTTCATCCGATATATAAACAGGTTTGCCTTGACAACAGCTACGGAATGTTTGCCCTCATATAAATAGGTAACCTTGACAACGCATTGGCTCTGTAGAGTGTTCCACGACAATATAAATAGGTTGGCCTTGACAACAATTTTGAAACAGCCTAGTATTCCATCCATAAATAAATAGATTGGCCTTGACAAAGTTTTGAAGCTACGGAGTTTTCTGCTCACATATAAATAGGTTGGCCTTGACAACACTTTAGAGTTGTGGAGTGTTCACCCACCTATAAAAAGGTTGGCCTTGACAACACTTTAAATCTTAGAAGTGTTCCACCCACATATGAATAAATTGGTCTGGACAATGCTTGAGCCGGAAAAGGGTAGCGTGCCCTCTCCGGGTCGGGGAGGAGGTCCTGCCCCAAGTGGAGGAGTTTAAGTATCTCGGGATCTTGTTCACGAATGAGGGAAAACTGGAGCGTGAGATCGATAGGCGGATAGGTGCAGCGTCCGCAGTGAAGCGGGCGCTGTACCGGTCTGTCGTGGTGAAGAGAGAGCTGAGTCAAAAGGCAAAGCTCTCAATTTACCGATCGATCTACGTTCCCACCCTCATCTATGGTCATGAGCTTTGGGTTATGACCGAAAGAACAAGATCTCGGATACAAGCGGCTGAAATGAGTTTTCTCCGCAGGGTGGCTGGACTCTCCCTTAGAGATAGGGTGAGAAGCTCAGTCATCCGGGAGGGACTCGGAGTAGAGCCGCTGCTTCTCCACATCGAGAGGAGCCAGTTGAGGTGGCTCGGGCATCTGGTTAGGATGCCTCCTGGACGCCTCCCTGGTGAGGTGTTCCGGGCATGTCCCACCGGGAGGAGACCCAGAGGAAGACCCAGGATACGCTGGAGGGACTATGTTTCTCGGCTGGCCTGGGAACGCCTTGGGATTCCCCCAGAGGAGCTGCTCCAAGTGGCTGGGGAGAGGGAAGTCTTGAATCTTGAATATGAATAGATTGGGTCTGGACAATGCTTTGAAGCTGTGCATTGCTTTGCCCACATATTAATAGGCTTACCTTGACAACACATTGAAGCTACAGAGTGTTCCGCCCACATATAAATATGTTGGCCTTGACAACAGCTACAGAGTGTTCCATCCACATATAAATAGTTTGGCCTTGACAATGATTTGAAGCTGCGGAGTGTTCCGCCCACATATAAATAGGTTGGCCTTGACAATGCTTTGAAGCTGCGGAGTGTTCTGCCCACATATAAATATGTTGGCCTTGACAATGCTTTGAAGCTACGGAGTGTTCCGTACACATATAAATAGGTTGGCCTTGACAACAGCTGCAGAATGTTTGCCCACATATAAATAGGTAACCTTGACAACGCATTGGCTCTGTAGAGGGTTCCGCCCACTTATGAATAGGTTTACCTTGCCAATGCTTTGAAGCTGTGGAGTGTTCATATGACATATAAAAGTTTGGCCTTGAGAAGGCTTTGAATCTACGGAGTGTTCCGCCCACATGTAAATAGGTTGGCCTTGACAACGCTTTGAAGCTATGGAGTGTTCCGTCCACATAAAAATAGGTTGGTCTTGACAAAGTTTTGAAGCTACGGAGTGTTCTGCCCACATATAAATAGGTTGGCCTTGATAATGCTTTGAAGCTACGGATTGTAATAGGTTGGCCTTGACAACAGCTACGGAATGTCTCCCCACATATAAAGAGGTAACCTTGACAACGCATTGGATCTGTAGAGTGTTCCGCCCCCATATAAATAGGTTGACCTTGACAATGCTTCAAAGCTACAGAGTGTTCTACCCACAGATAAATATGTTGGCCTTGTCAATGCTTTGATGCTACGGAGTGTTCGGTCCACATATAAATAGTTTGGCCTTGACAACAGTTGCAGAATGTTTGCCCACATATAAATAGGTAACCTTGACAATGCATTGGCTCTGTAGAGTTTTCCGTCCACTTATAAATATGTTGGCCTTGACAACAGTTGCAGAGTGTTCCGTCCACATATAAATAGTTTGGCCTTGACAATGCTTTGAAGCTAAGGAGTGTTCCGCCTACATATAAATAGTTTGGCCTTGACAATGCTTTGAAGCTATAAGGTGTTCCATCCACATATAAATAGGTTGGCCTTGCCAATGCTTTGAAGCTATGAAGTGTTCCGCCCACTTACAAATAGGTTGGCCTTGACAACACTTTAAAGCTGTGGTGTGTTCATCCCACATATAAATAGTTTGGCATTGATAAGGATTTGAAGCGACGGAGTATTCTACCCACATATATATAGGTTGGCATTGACAACAGCTACGGAGGGTTCCGTCCACATATACATAGGTTATCCTTGACAATGCTTTAAAGCAATGCAATGTTCTACCCACATACTAATAGGCTTACCTTGACAACACATTGAAGCTGAGGAGTGTTCCAACCACATAAAAATAGTTTGGCCTTGAGAAGGCTTTGAAGCTACGGAGTTTTCTGCCCACACATAAATATGTTGGCCTTGACAACAGATGCAGAGTGTTCCCTCCACATATAAATAGTTTGGCCTTGACAATGCTTTGAAGCTACAGAGTGTTCCATCCACATATAAATAGGTTGGCCTTGACAATGCTTTGAATCTACGGAGTGTTCCGCCCACATATAAATAGTTTGGCCTTGACAATGTTTTGAAGCTGCAGAGTGTTCCATTCACATTTAAATAGGTTGGCCTTGCCAATGCTTTTAAGCTACAGAGTGTTCCGCCCACATACAAATAGGTTGGCCTTGACACCACACTGCACTAAAACCATAGATATACGGTAAGATCTGATGTAGTATATCTCTTTACATATACTTATATTTCTGGATATTCCCGGAAATGGACCACAATGATCCTTAAAAAATCCCAAGATCCCAAAATCCAGATACTTGTCTTTGGCAGGCCCTTGACAAATAACAGCCACATTTATTTTGGATCTGCCGAAGATAAGTATCCAGATTTTGGGATTTTTTAAGGATCATTGCGGTCCATTTCCGGGAATATCCGAACACAGATCCTTCCGTATATCTATGGTTTTAGTGCAGTGCCACTTTAAAGCTGTGGAGTGTTCATCTCACATATAAATAGTTTGGAGTTGATAAGGCTTTGAAGCGACAGAGTCTTCTACCCACATATATATAGGTTGGTATTGACAACAGCAACGGAGGGTTCTGTCCACATATAAAAAGGTTGGCCTTGACAACACTTTAAAGCTATGGAGTGTTCATCGCACATATAAATAGTTTGGAGTTGATAAGGCTTTGAAGCGACAGAGTCTTCTACCCACATATATATAGGTTGGTATTGACAACAGCAACGGAGGGTTCTGTCCACATATAAAAAGGTTGGCCTTGACAATGCTTTGAAGCTATGCAATGTTCCACCCCCATACTAATAGGCTTACCTTGACAACGCATTGAAGCTGAGTAGTGTTCCACTCACATAAAATAGTTTGGCCTTGAGAAGGCTTTGAAGCTACGGAGTTTTCCGCCCACATATAAATATGTTGGCCTTGACAACAGCTACAGAGTGTTCCCTCCACATATAAATAGTTTGGCCTTGACAATGCTTTGAAGCTGCGGAGTGTTCCACCCACATATAAATAGGTTGGGACAATGCTTTGAAACTACGGAGTGTTCCACCCACATATAAATAGTTTGGCCTTGACAATGCTTTGAAGCTGCAGAGTGTTCCATCCACATATAAATAGGTTGGCCTCCGCCCATATACAAATAGGTTGGCCTTGACAACACTTTAAAGCTGTGGAGTGTCCATCCCACATATAAATAGTTAGGCCTTGAGAAGGCTTTGAAGCTACTGAGTGTTCCTCCCAAATATAAATAGGTTGGCCTTGACAACGCTTTGAAGCTGTGGAGTGTTCCGTCCACATAAAAATAGGTTGGTCTTGAACACACCTATGGAATGCCCCCTCCCCCCCCCCACACACACGCACACACATATAAATAGGTTGGCCTTGACAACACATTGAAGCTACAGAGTTTTCCACCCACATATAAATAGTTTGGCCTTGAGAAGGCTTTGAAGCTACAGAGTTTTCCGCATACATATAAATATGTTGGCCTTGATAACAGCTGCAGAGTGTTCCGTCCACATATAAATAGTTTGGCCTTGACAACGCTTTGAAGCTGTGGAGTGTTCCGCCCACATATAAATAGGTTGACCTTGACAATGCTTTGAAGCTATGGAGTGTTCTGCCCACATATAAATATGTTGGCCTTGACAATGCTTTGAAGCTACGGAGTGTTCCGTCCACATATAAATAGGTTGGCCTTGACAACAGCTGTGGAATGTTTGCCCACATATAAATAGGTAACCTTGACAATGCATTGGCTCTGTAGAGTTTTCCGTCCACTTATAAATATGTTGGCCTTGACAACAGTTGCAGAGTGTTCCGTCCACATATAAATAGTTTGGCCTTGACAATGCTTTGAAGCTACGGAGTGTTCCGCCCACATATAAATAGGTTGGCCTTGACAATGCTTTGAAGCTACGGAGTGTTCCGCCCACATATATATAGTTTGGCCTTGACAATGCTTTGAAGCTACAGGGTGTTCCATCCACATATAAAGAGGTTGGCCTTGCCAATGCTTTGAAGCTATGAAGTGTTCCGACCACATACAAATAGGTTGGCCTTGACAACACTTTAAAGCTGTGGTGTGTTCATCCCACATATAAACAGGTTGGCCTTGACAACTGCTACGGAATGTTTGCCCTCATATAAATAGGTAACCTTGAGAACGCATTGGCTCTGTAGAGTGTTCCACCCCCATATAAATAGGTTGGCCTTTACAAAAATTTTCAAACAGCCTAGTATTCCATCCATAAATAAATAGATTGGCCTTGACAAAGTTTTGAATCTACGGAGTGTTCTGCTCACATATAAATAGGTTGGCCTTGACAACACTTTAGAGTTGTGGAGTGTTCGCCCACCTATAAAAAGGTTGGCCTTGACAACACTTTAAATCTTAGAAGTGTTCCACCCACAAATGAATAAATTGGTCTGGACAATGCTTTGAAGCTGTGCATTGTTCCGCCCACATATTAATAGGCTTACTTTGACAGCACATTGAAGCTGTGGAGTGTTCCACCCACATATAAATAGTTTCGCCTTGAGAAGGCTTTGAAGCTACAGAGATTTTCGCCCACATATAAATATGTTGGCCTTGACAACAGCTGCAGAGTGTTCCGTCCACATATAAATAGTTTGGCCTTGACATTGCTATGAAGCTACGGAGTGTTCCGCCCACATATAAATAGTTTGGCCTTGACAATGCTTTGAAGCTGCAGAGAGTTCCATCCACATATAAATAGGTTGGTCTTGCCAATGCTTTGAAGCTACGGAGTGTTCCGCCCACATAAAATAGGTTGGCCTTGACAACACTTTAAAGCTGTGGAGTGTTCATCCTACATATAAATAGTTTGGCCTTGAGAAGGCTTTGAACCTATGGAATGTTCCGCCCACATATAAATAGGTTTGACTTGACAACACTTTGAAGCTATGGAGTTTTCCGTCCACATAAAAATAGGTTGGTCTTGAACACAGCTACGGAATGCCCCCCCCCCCACATATAAATAGGTTGGCCTTGACAACACTATGAAGCTACAGAGTATTCCATCCACATATAAATAGGTTGGCCTTGACAAAGTTTTGAAGCCACGGAGTGTTCTACCCACATATAAATAGGTTGGCCTTGACAATGCTTTGAAACTGCAGAGTGTTCCACCCACATATAAACAGGTTGGCATTGACAACAGCTACGGAATGTTTGCCCACATATAAATAGGTAACCTTGACAACACATTGGCTCTGTAGTGTTCCGCCCCCATAAAAATAGGTTGGCCTTGACAATGCTTCAAAGCTACAGAGTGTTCCGTCCACATATAAATAGTTTGGCCTTGACAATGCTTTGAAGCTACGGAGTGTTCTGTCCACATATAAATAGGTTGGCCTTGACAACAATTTAAAGCTGTGGAGTGTTCATCCTACATATAAATAGTTTGGCCTTGAGAAGGCTTTGAAGCTACGGAATGTTCCGCCCACATATAAATAGGTTGGCCTTGACAACGCTTTGAAGCTGTGGAGTGTTCCGCCCACATAAAAATTGGTTGGTCTTGAACACAGCTACGGAATGTCCCCCCCCCATAAATATAAATAGGTTGGCCTTGATAACACTATGAAGCTACAGCATATTCCATCCACATATAAATAGGTTGGCCTTGACAAAGTTTTGAAGCTACGGAGTGCTCTGCCCACATATAAATAGGTTGGCCTTGACAATGCTTTGAAGCTACGGAATGTTCTGCCCACATATAAATATTTTAGCTTTGACAATGCTTTGAAGCTACGGAGTGTTCCGTCCACATATAAATAGGTTGGCCTTGACAACACTTTAAAGCTGTGGTGTGTTCATCCCACATATAAACAGGTTGGCCTTGACAACAGCTACGGAATGTTTGCCCTCATATAAATAGGTAAC
>JBBPBX010058535.1:0-22072 GCA_038048925.1 Garcialebias charrua
AATAATAAGTTAACAGAAACGTTCATATAAAAATAATAAGTTAACAGAAACTTTCATATAAAAATAATAAGTTAACACTATTTATCTGAGGAGACTGCTTTGAGTTTAACTCCATCATGTTGTAAAAGAGCTACCGGCTTAAACGTCGCTCCGCCCTATATGTTGCATTAGTCCAATTATGTCCAATAAAGTGGAAAAATTCATAAACGTGTCGCACCTCCGTATACGTCGCATCTATTATGCGTCACCGCTAACGCATCGCGTATGTTGCGCGTCACCGCTGACAACCCGGAAATGTGGGCCGGTGTTTTGCCAAAAATGGATTGGTTGCAACATGGCCGCAGGAGCTTGCACGGAAGGACTTTAACAAGATTAATACGGCAAAAACAATTATTTGTTTGCTGAAAATCATAGCAAAGATGTGTCTTAGCTGAACTTTTCCTTAATAAATGAACGTAATTGTCAAATCAGCTGGATTTAAAAATTAGTTTCGCTACGTGGACCTACATGGGTGGGAACAATGCATTTCTTTAAAATTGAGCAAGATAAACACCTAAAAATAAACAGTTTGCTGACATTATAGCAAAAGTGTTTCTGAGCTGAACTTTACCTTTAAAAATTAACGTAATGTTCAAATCAGCTTGATTTAAATAGTTTTGCTTTGACGGCTCTTCCAAACGTGCGCGCGCGCTACAAAAACCATGTCTTTAAAATTTAACAAGATAAACACCTTTAAAAATATGTTTGCTGACATTATAGCAAAAGTGTTTCTGAGCTGAACTTTACCTTTAAAAATTAACGTAATGTTCAAATCAGCTAGATTTAAATAGTTTCGCTTTGACGGCTCTTCCAAACGTAAAATAAATACGAAATAAATTATAAATCAAATTTTAGCTCAAACATCTGCTAAAGCTAATCAGTTGTAAATGTCCATCCAATGATTACTTTCTGTAAGTTTCATCAAAATCTGTCTTGTGGTTCATGAGCTATTTTGCTAACAAACACTGAGGTAACAGTAGTTCAGACCTCCAGAGAGCAGGAGGCCGTGCTGCGACAGAGTGAGTCCAAGCAGAGGAGGTTGCTGTCGGACACATGAGCTGGGAACGGTCGGCGGACCCTAGCGGCCGAAAGTGGTACTGCGCCCCTAGCGGCCGAAAGTGGTACTGCTCCATTTTTTTGTCACAATGAATGGAAACGGTCATATCTCAGCCAAAAATTGGTCTAAAAATATGGGAAAAAATCCATAAATATGTTGCTTCGCCACATAAGTCGCAAGACATGCAAATTAGGAAAAAACTGCGACTTATAGGCCAGAAAATACAGTAGACGGAGTTCTTTCAGGATGAAATAATTTGAACTTCTATTTGAATTTTAATGCTATGAACTTTTTCCTTTTTGTTAAATTTACTATGAATTTCTCACAGGGCTATTTTCACCCAGTATATAAATATCAAACTTATGAACTTCAATATGTTATGAGTTTTCTTTTCGCAGGGGTACACTTTTATAAGAGAGTGTTATGTTTTAAAACCTCATGGAAACACATTTCCACATGTCCAGTGTCTGATGCTACAGCCATGTTACTGAGCTCCCATTGATGGGCTAACCTACTGCAGAATATCAAACAAAATTATTATTATTAAAATAAAAAAGAGCAACTTGTACAATCCAGTCCAGATTAGCAGCAGGTACAGTATAAAATCAGAAATGGTTCTTGTTGAGGAAAATGATCATATCTGGTTCTCAGGCAGTTATCTGTGAGTGTTCTGGACAGACAGTGTCTCCTGCAATGGACAACACGTTTGCTAGGTGTAGAAGAAGCTTGAACACAAATATGAGAAAGCAAGATCCGACAGCAAAGGATAAGTCTTGTGTTAGTTCCACCACCAGCAGCAGGGTCCTCAGACAGAACGGCTGGTGGAATGTCCTGGTACATCTGCAGCCCTCTCTCCACTTGTTTCTTCATGGACATGGAGCTGTGGCACTATGTTCTGTGCCTCTTCCTCAGCAAAAAGCTCCTACAATGGAGACTTTCTGGACAGACTGCAGGGAGGTGGTTCCTAAACAAACAACAGGTCCATCAGTATTATCAGTAAAAAGATTATTAAATCATTACATTATTAAGATTGAGAATGTATATAATTTCATCATACACTTACACTCGCTTCCTCATCTTCCACTCCCTCATTCTCAGGCCTTTCTTCAGACAGCATGGTGACCCCATCATCTCCACAGTCTTCCTCTGTTGACCACAAAGAATATTACTAGTATTTAGATTTCAGATTTTAATAGCAGAAAGGACAATTGTGCATGAATGACATTTCACCTGCTCCATCATCTTTCTCTGGATCTGCTCCCAGACACGTCATCCAGCTTCTGTTTAAAGTGCAGAGCAGCTCTTCTCCACCTTATAACAAGGTGGAATTAACTTATTTCACAAGTGGTCCATGGTAGGTGGTGTGTACTTGGGTTGATGGTGTTCACCATGTCCCTGCAAACATATAAACAAACATGTCCCTGTTAGCTTAGGATGGACAATTATTAGCTCTGTTTTTATTGCCTAACTAACCTAAATGTTGGTGATTCCACATTTGAAAAGGGATGCAACCTTTTCACAAAATATGCTGTGTTCTGTCCCAAGTAACAGGGAATGTTAAACTAACGTTCTGGTATGGTTCTTACATGGTTCTGTTAGATCACAACGTTCTTAAAACGTTCTTTGAAGGTTTTGACTAACGTTTGAACAAACCTAGATATAACGTTCTAACCTAACGTTATTATAACGTTAAACAAACGTTCCCTTTGCCACCTGCCAGTTTCTTTACACAAAGTATTTTCACACTGGTTTATTTTTAGTACTTCTGTTTTAAACGTTTTGTCAGTTTTTTGAAACAGCTCGAGCTGTTTTTTTATATTGTTGTATATATATATATATATATATATATATATATAATATATATATATATATATATATAGTATATTGTTATTATTATTATTGAGCATGCATCAGGGTATTATTATTATCATCATTATTATTATCATTATTCAATTTTATTCTGCGTTACTCCAGGCGTGAAACGTGAAGTTGTTTGCTTTCTGCCATTTTTCTATTTGTGGTCTTCATGCGTTATGATTGGATTGGGGGTAGAACGTGATCATGTACGTCCCAACCAATCAACGCCACTCTTGCTTGTCAGGTTGCATGTGAACTTTGTCCTAACCAATCAACGCCACTCTTGTTTATCGGGGGAAGTAGCATGTGATCATATCCAACCAATCAACGCCTCTTGCTTCGCGCGCTTCGTTCAAATGTAGCTATTTCCTTTTCATCTGTTGGACAAGAAGCTCTTGTTGTCTCGGACTCAGCGCTCGTAAAACTTGCTTTTTATTAGACGTCGACTGGTCTGACTCTGGACGACGACTGGACATTCAGTTGGAAGTTGAAGGTAATCGGTTCTGTTTTCTTTATTTGCTAGCTGTTTTAGCTCTGTTCACTTGAATGAACAAAACCTGCTGTTGCTAAAAGCTAAGCTAACAACGAGCTAAAACGGGTGTGTGTGCTGCTGAGGCAGATAATTTGAGGCAAGTAAAACACTGCAGGTTAGGTTATTCTAGCGTTTAAATAAGCCATATATGCTACGAGTTATTTTTTTTTTTTGGCTTAGTTCCTGGATGGTTTTTCAAAGAGACAAGGCCCCGCATCCTCGCGCTGTTTGCGTCGCATGTCCGTTAACACACATGCGCTCACTAGCCAGCAGAACAATAACCGCAGCCAGGCTGAAATACTAATTTACTTTAAATACGTATTTCGGCAACATTACTGTTTTTGTAGCTGCTTAAACAAGAGGCTGAAGGAAGACTGTGTGAATGAGATATATCTCATTCACACAGTCTTGAGAGGTCTTGAGAGTCAATTACTTTCTGAGAGTTTCATTAAAGATTTACTGGTACATGAGATATTTTACTAACAGACACACAGGCAGGCTAATATGAGTGCCAGACTTTGGTGGTGGTGGTGCTAAACAGTTCATAGTAACACAGCAGAGGTGTTTGTCCCTTGTTGATGTGAATCTTTAGGTTTGAATCCTCTTTATTTGTCTCTAAGTTGATGGAAGCATCAAAGTGATGCATGTAGAACAGAAACTAAAGATTTCTCACATGTTCTCAGTCTCCAAGAGCAGCTGCACAACCTGAACATGTGCAGCTGCTCTGCTCCCAGTCCTTTGTTGCAAGTCTCAAGAGTTCAAGAGTTTGATTCTCATCATTCCACAACATGACATGCATGAGGAGGAACCAAACAGTTCCTGAGCTCCACTTATGTCAGCATTTAACAAGTAAAGAAGAAAATACAACTTTATAACTTGATGTTGATTTATTTTCTCACACTTCACCTGCTTCTCTTTACTGCTGCCAGAAAGGAGAATGATGAAGTGATGTTGTTTAGAAGAAAATGTCTCGCTCACTTTTCTTCATGTTACTGCCACAAGTGACAGCAGCTCTCTGCATGTGCTGCATCACTTGATTGATGTGACAGGAGGAAAGGAGAGGTGTTTGTGAACTCTTCAGAGTGAGCTCTCGTCCATCTTCTCTTCTCCTCCATCCTGTTGGAAGCTGCAGACTACTGTATTGACTTCAGCTCACATGTTCTCTTTGATTCAGACTCTGCAGGTTGTCAGAGATCAGCTGTGCCTCTCTGCTCTCAGCTCTTCAATCCAACCCCTCCCATCTGACACAACTGGATCGGACTCAGAACCTAGCCTTGAGAGGTAATTTCTAAGTAGTTTGAGTAAAGCAATTAAGACACTGATTTTTAAAACCAGATGTGGAAATGGAGAATGCCTTGTTTGAATGTTGTATTTATTCTATAGATCAGTCTCCTACTTCCTGTTCCTCCTTTATATCTCAGCTCTTCATTGCACAAATGACTAATGTAAATTTTGAATGGTCTCACTACTGTACTGTACTGTATAGTGACACACAATTTTTGTTCATTTGCCCCTTGTTTTTTCTTTTTCTTTTACAGAGCTTCCAGCAGTTGTAAAAAAGTCTAAAGATGTGGCGATCGGATCTCAGCGTTGCTTCCATCCACTCAACACCAGCTGTACAGACACTTGTTGCTCCACCCATCTCTGTTCAAGTGTTGTCTGACCCTGATGACATGGTAATTAACTGAATGCATGGATACTGTATGTTATTGATCCATTTGGGGAAACATTACAATACAATTTATTTCTACATCTTTTGATTGCACACATAAATGATAGATGAGAAGTGATATGATACCCTTGATGGTATGCAATAAAGCTATAGAAAATAGGCTTAGGCATATTCATTGCAAAGATGAATATATACTATAGATTTCCAAATACTGTACTGTAAATAAATGTTTAATCATTATTTGGTTAACAAGATCCATGTGTTTTGCAGGTGCCTGTTGTGCCGGATGTAGAAGTCCCAAGGCGAAAGGTGAAGTCTCTACGGACTACCAGCTCAGCCTTGCTGGTTGGAGATCTTGCCGTGCTCGTCTACGGGAGAGAGTTATTGGCCAATTGAAGTTTGACTGGGAGGCAATCGGGGGCTCATAAAGATGTGGAGTCAAAGCCTTTGGCCAACACAAAGCTTGATACTTGGTGAGTGTATATAATGTAGGACAAAACTCTGCTCTCTCCTCACCATCCTACTACCTCCTGCAGCTCTTCTCCATCCATCACCTGTACATCAACACCTTGTGCCTAACAGTGAGTTGAACTTGTTTTCTGTCTGTGTTTTCTGTTTTTATTGCAGGTCATGACCCTGCTTTAACTTCACATGTTCATGTTTGTGTCTCTTTCAACAGACAAAACCTGTTGCACCTGACGTCATGGGCAGACCTGTGTCCTCTGCTCTCTCCTCACCATCCTCCTGCAGCTCCTCTCCATCATCACCTGTGCGTCAACACCTTGTGCCTAACAGTGAGTTGAACTTGTTTTCTGTCTGTGTTTTCTGTTTTTATTGCAGGTCATGACCCTGCTTTAACTTCACATGTTCATGTTTGTGTCTCTTTCAACAGACAACACCTGCTATGTCTGACCTCATGGGCAGACCTGTGTCCTCTGCTCTCTCCTCACCATCCTACTACCTCCTGCAGCTCTTCTCCATCCATCACCTGTACATCAGCACCTTGTGCCTAACAGTGAGTTGAACTTGTTTTCTGTCTGTGTTTTCTGTTTTTATTGCAGGTCATGACCCTGCTTTAACTTCACATGTTCATGTTTGTGTCTCTTTCAACAGACAAAACCTGTTGGCACCTGACGTCATGGGCAGACCTGTGTCCTCTGCTCTCTCCTCACCATCCTCCTGCAGCTCCTCTCCATCATCACCTGTACGTCACCACCTTGTGCCTAACAGTGAGTTGAACTTGTTTTCTGTCTGTGTTTTCTGTTTTTATTGCAGGTCATGACCCTGCTTTAACTTCACATGTTCATGTTTGTGTCTCTTTCAACAGACAACACCTGCTACACCTGACCTCATGGGCAGACCTGTGTCCTCTGCTCTCTCCTCACCATCCTCCTGCAGCTCCTCTCCATCATCACCTGTGCGTCAACACCTTGTGCCTAACAGTGAGTTGAACTTGTTTTCTGTCTGTGTTTTCTGTTTTTATTGCAGGTCATGACCCTGCTTTAACTTCACATGTTCATGTTTGTGTCTCTTTCAACAGACAACACCTGCTGCGCCTGACCTCATGGGCAGACCTGTGTCCTCTGCTCTCTCCTCACCATCCTACTACCTCCTGTAGCTCCTCTCCATCCATCACCTGTACATCAACACCTTGTGCCTAACCCTGTCATGTATCCACATCAATGACTGCTGCCAAAACAGGAAAACACACCTGACCTGATGGACAGACCTTCTCTCATCAAGACCACACACCTGACCTGAACTCACATCTGGACTCCCATGTACCCATCATTCATGGTTGAATCATTGCTCAATGGCTAAGCAGTTCCATCTGATACATGTTTGAACATGAGAACCACCTAATAAGCCTGTGTACCTCCACTTCAATCAAAGTAAGGGAATTTTCTTTTCTATGCTGTTTTTGTGCTGCTTCTAGCTTTTTAAAGTTCCTGGACTGTACACTAAGGCACTGGTTTTTATACATGATGGTTACAACATGTTTATGATGGATGTCAATTGCTCCTGATGATGTGAGTTGATAATGATAGTTGAAAACTGTTTCTGATGGATATCAATTGCTCCTGATGGTTGAGAAATGTTTATGATGGATCTGCTTTGCTAATGATGGTTGAGAACTGTTTCTGAAACAACACTGAAGTTGTTTATATGTGAACACATGTTGGATCACCAGATTTCTCGCTCCATGTTTTAAAAGGAGGATTAGCTGAAAGTATTTTGTTAGATCACCAGATTTCACGCTCCATGTTTTAAAAAGGAGGATTATCTGAATGTATTTATGTCGGATCACCAGATTACTCGCCCCTTGTTTTTGAAAGAGGGTTAGTTTTACTAGAACTTCATACTGAATATGTGACCCATCACATCATCAAACAGGGGTTAAAGTCAAATTTGGTCAAAATGACCTACAAGCAAACATATATATTACTGACTTTTAGAAATACATTTTCTTACTTAGATCATCCTGACAAATTCATCGTATTGTCTTAATAATCAGGAAAATGGTTTGATATTTGGTGTGAAGATTTTATTTCAGATATTTAATTTAAACCTTAGATCATCCTGACAAATTCATCGTATTGTCTTAATAATCAGGAAAATGGTTTGATATTTGGTGTGAAGATTTTATTTCAGATATTTAATTTAAACCATTTGATAAGTTATTCATTCATCTTATTTACTATCTAAATTTACGCAAACCACTTTGAAAAATAAACCTATTTGATGTGATGGGTCACAAATTTATTATTCAGCTTCTTTTGTTGGATTTGATTTAAGAATTGTGGACATTTTTAATAAAACTTGAAAGATTTCATTTGTGCAATGGAGATTTATTTAGCCAACTTAAATTTCTCATTACAATGACAGTATTGTACAGGTACTTGTATTTGAAAGCTAGAAATCATGGCAAAACACATATTTAATTTGATTTATGTTCAAGCTGGACTTTTAAGTTTAAAGAAAGGGACAATGTAGTTTGGAATAGTTCACATTTTTGGTTTGGAAAAAATAAACATTTGAGTTTTCTTTCTTATAACACAAGTGTACTTTTGTTTGTTTGCAATTGTTCTCTCTGGGAGGTTAAAAACATTGTTCAGTAGATGAATAAATAACTTTGAATCTATTTTGATTGTTCATAATTTGCACTAAATGTATGAATCCATATAATAATAATAATAATAATAATAATAATAATAAAATTTATGGAATGTTCTAAGAAAGTTCTAGCATAACGTTCACACCTAACGTTCTGAGAACCACGAGAAAACTCCACACCCTAATGTTCATGCAACGTTAGGAGGTAACGTTCCCGTAACCTAAAAATAACGTTCTCAGAACGTTCTCAGAACGTTCTTCTGTTACTTGGGTCATGACGTGCAATGATTGATCCTAATGGCAGCATGTAAAGAGAAAAGAGGACTGGCCCCAGAATGGATCCCTGTGGTACGCCAGAGGTCAGAGGGGTTGATGAAGAGGAGGACAGATCGCCTATCATGACAGAAAAGGTTCTAATGTTCTAATGTTAAAAATCTTGGTGTTATTTTCAATCAGGACATGTCTTTTATCACCCATATTAAAAAGCTTACTAGAACCGCCTTCATCCACCTGCATAATATCGCTAAAATTAGAAACAATTTATCTAAAAATGATGGAGAAAAACTGATACATATACTTGTCATGTCTAGACTGGACTATTGTGATGGTTTGTAAACTCGGAGTCCAAATACTTCTGTAAAAAGTATTCAGTTAATCCAAAATGCTGCTGCCAAAGTCTAACCTGGAGTTAGTGGGAGAGATCATATCTCCAGTTTTAGATTATCTCCATTGGCTCCCTGTCAAGTTCAGAATTGAATTCAAAATCTTACTTCTAACCTACAAAGCTCTCAACAACCTAGCTCCATATTTGAGATCTTATTGTTCCATATTTTCCTATGAGAGCACTTTGGTCTCAGACTGCAGGCTTACTCACGGTTCCAAGAGTTTCCAAGAGCAGAATGGGAGGAACATTTTTCAGTTCTCAGGCTACTCTCTTTTGGAACCAACTTACAGTTTCTGTCCATAGCGCTGACACATTGTCCAGTTTTTAGACTGGGCTTAAGAATGTCAAATATTATAAATCCTTTAATTAGTGATGGATTTTTATGCTGCCTTAAACTTAGACTACTAGAGGACAAATTTACCTAATTTCCTTAAATGATTTGCTAAAATTGAGTAGTTTCATTTGATACTATTTTTGTCTTAACATGTAATTCTCGACTTTCCATTGTGTATCTGTTCCTACCAAACCCAGCCGGTCGAAGGAGATGGCCACTTGTCCTGAGCCTGGTTCTGCTAAAGGTTTCTTCCTCATGAGGGAGTTTTTCTCTTTCCACTGGCAACTTCATGCTTGCTCAAGATGAGAGTTCTGTGATGGAGTTAAGTTCAAAGCAGTCTGCTCCTCAGATAAATAGTGTTACCTTCCATCCATCTATCCATCCATCCATTATCTTTACCCCAATCTTCCTTTTCAGGTTGTGGGGGTCACTAGTGCCCATGTCCAGCTATCACAGTGGGAGAGGAGGGGTACACCCTGGACAGGTTACAAGTCCATCACAGGGACACATAAAGACAAGCGAGAAAAACAACCATTCACTCTCTCACTCACACCTAAGGAGACTTTAGAGGTACCAATCAGCCTAACATGCATGTCTTTGGCCTGTGGGAGGAAACAACAGTACACGGAGAAAACCCACGCATGCAAGGAGAAAACATTCAAACTCCACCCAAAAAGGCTCCCGGACAGGGATTTGGACCAGTGTAACCTGCTAGCTGAGAGGCAACAGCTCTACCAACTGTGCCACCTTGCTGCCCTAGTATTAACATATTATTTTTTTTTATATATGAATGATTCTGTTCAGTGCCCTGATATGATGTCTGTTGTGACTTAGTGATATATAAATAAACTGAATGGAACTGAATTGTATTAACATTAATTAAGATTGCATATCATTGCACTAGAATCAAATAGAAAGCCTTTAATATAATTTAAATAATTTAATTATATTGAACTGGAGGTAAAGTCATTTCTAACAGTTTTGAATTAAATGAGGTTCTTCTGGAAATAAATTAACAGAACTTTACATGATTACATTAATAACGGAACGTAAACAATCACACGGCATTGTGATGACTTTGACTAAATAGGTATTTATAATATTTTGGGTATTTTAAATCTAACTATTTTGAACCATAATCAAATAATTTAAAAATGTGTTTAGATGGATCAAATGTCCTATTAAACTTGCCATTTGATGCTTTCCAGACATGCTCTCCCCTGCTACAACAGTCACTCAGGAGGCCTCTTCTACACAGAATGTAGTCTACTGGTCTACTCCTGCCTCCACTCTTAATGATCACCCCATTACCACCCCTCTATAGAAAATAGGTGTTAAAATAAGACATATCCTCTTGGTAAAATAAACCACCATTGCCTATTCCTGCTTTCTTTCCTGTTTCGAAACCTGTCCATCGCATCCACGTCTTCATTTTCTTTCACCAACATGTCCATGCAGGTCTGTTCTGATCACCATTCTCTCCTCCCTGGGAATACTCTCAAGTATTTCATCTAGATGCTTTCAAATTTTCTTTTTCTCCTCTACATTATGTTCAACCCATGGTGCATACCCACTCACAGCTTTCAACATTCAACCCCTACTTTCAAAGAAGAAAGACAAATCAGTTTAGAGGACATGACACAACTTTGTTAGATATGTTCGTTGTTCATCCACACTGCTAGGGGATGCTCATGGTTATTTTTCAGTGAACAATATATGGTGTGGACGAGAAACAAGTTGTATTTGCAGGCAGTGTCCTGTTCCTGATGGCCAGGTTATGGGTAAAAAGTTTTCTATAGCGGTCATTTTGGTCCAAAGTGTTAAATTGATTCCACTCGTTACCAAAATAACACCATAAATTACATCTACATTTACTGCACATTAGCTAAAATCCTAGCCAGAAACTGTAATGTTCAGTGGTTCAATGCCACACGGGGGCTGCATGTTTGAGCCCATGTTGCTTCATGAAGGGCTTTTGGCTTAAAACAATTCCCATATATATCTGTTTACACACTGTGGCAATCGCTGCAGAAGGGAACAAACAAAATATGACAAAAAAAGTAGCCAAAACCCATATTAAACTGTTGTAGTTCACTACAAATTATTTTTTACTTTGATGTTCAGACTAATTTGTTAATAAAATGCCAAAATAGTAAGATACCTTTAAAAGATAAATGAACTGGATATGGGCACTGGCGAACCCCGTGACCCAAAATGGAAGAAACGGGTAAAGATAATGGATGGATGGATGAACAAATAGTCATAGGAAGAAAAGGTACTGAAGCAAAAACTCACACATAAGCAAAGTACTGATATTTTAATCAATACATCTGTAATTTAAGAAACAAACAAAAAAGAGTTGCTGGTAGGTGTGGTCACATCTATTCAGCCAACACTTCTTGCCGCATCTGCAATCACCATCAGCATTCATGACAGTGAGGGAAAACCATCCTCTACCTCAAAATCAGGACCCATCTCGGCCATCTGAAACAGATAACAAAAACAATCCATGCTTTTAGAATCTATAGGCGAAGAGTACGGTAAATGAGGACGTTTACCATCTTATTCAAATCTCACCTGGTATGGGTGTCATGCACTGATGACTACACCTAATAGTGCAGTATATTTTACAAAATTTGCATGGTGTGGAAGATCACTCAGATATTACCACACAAAAATTATTTTCAGTATCTTAAAAACTGACTGCCTTTGAGTCATTTTTGTTTTTGATGAAGTTGCTTAGCTGTGGCAGTCAATTTGAATGAGGTTAACTCCAAAACTCAACTGTAGAAGTACATCCAATGAATATTTCAGAAATATTTTTAAAAACTGTAGTGGTTCCTGAGATGGACTTGCGATCCGTCCAGGGTGTACCCCGCTGCTCGCACAGTGATTGCTGGACATGGGCAGTGGCGATCCCCGTGACCCAAAATGGAAGAAGTGGTTAAAAGATAATGGATGGATGTAGTGGTTCCTGACAGCCCTTTCCCTTAAGCAGTGGGTGATAAAAACAGACTCCTCTCAAAACTCACATATTTTCAGACTACATACAAAAAAAATCAGGATTTAACAAAGTAGTCATTAATAAGAAAGTTAAATATATTTAGGTGATGAAAAAGTTGCAAAAAGTTATGTTCAGAATGTTCAAAAAATGTGTGAAATGCTGAGAAAAAATATAGAAAAATGAGAATTTTGAATGTTTTTTTAAATTTTCTGAACACAATTTTTACAATGTTTTCTTCACCTAAATATATTTAACATTCTAATTAATTACTATTTTATTAAATCCTGATTTTTTAAAAATGTTTTCTGACAACATATGAGTTTTGAGGAGTCTGTTTTTATCTCCCACTGCTTATGGGAAGGACTCTCAGGAACCATTACAGATTTAATATTTATGAAATAATCATTGGCTGTAATTCTACATTTGATAAAGTTTTGGAGTTAACCTAATTCAAGATGACTGCCACTGTTTAGCAACTTCATCCAAAATAAAAATGACTCAAACTCAGCCAGTTTTACAAATATGAAGATAAATTTGATGTGGCCATGGCTGAGTATGATCACCAACACATTCTTAGACTACTTTGTATGATATTTGTTTTGATTAATTAAACATTTGGGCATTAACAGTTGCTGTTGACTCTGTCTGTTAGTGAATTATCTTGTGAGTCTTAGCTACCACCATGTTATATTACTACCACTCCAACATGTATCAAACAGTAGATGGAAACACATCTGTCTCTGAGATGACTTGTAGGTAAAAATCTAATCTCCATCACCAAAAATACAGTAGAAGTCAATTTAATGTAAAATCAAATTGTGATTTCAGAAATTCTATTTCAATTCATCCTAGGACCCATCAGATTAATCTTGAACCCTGTTAATGGTTTTGACATGACACAGGGAAGCTTTGTCAGAGGACGTTCACATTATTAAGCTAAACCTGTAAGACATTCAGTATCTTGACTTAACCTGGTTGTTTATTTCTACATTTTGTAACATTTCATAGGAACATGACTTACAGTAGTAGCAGCGACGATGGCAGCAGTACTGCATGTAACCACGGCAGTCCCAGTCAGATATGCAACTTCTCCCAGATGAATAACCGTGACACCTCCCTGGTTTTAGAGAAGTGGTGGCTTAATGTTAAAACAAACAAACAAACAAACAAACAAAAAACGGGCTAGAGATTAACACAAAAGAGAAAAAAAATTCAACTTACCACCACCACCACCACCACCATCATCACCATCACCACCATCATCACCACCACGTCTGGCTTCAGCGAAGGGCGCAACCAGACAAGCTGCCATCAGCAGGACAACTATTATTAAACACTGTGTCTTCATGTTGATTTATCAGAATCAGAGATGATCTCCTGAACGCCTGTGTGGAATAATTGTCCTGGTAATTAAACTGCAGTCTGAGCAGCCCAGAGAATGCTGGGTCCTTGTGTCTGCAGAGCTCCTTTTCAAAACATATATAGTAGCAACAGACACACCCAAATGTTCATTACCATTTTTGGATACATTTTTCAAATACATTTGGTAACAAAAGTAAAGTAAAGTAAAAAGTAAAGGTTCAAATCATGTTTGACAACTATTTTTATAAGTGTTGCATTTTTTTATTTTGTTGTAGGCTATATATACTATTGTTTGATTGTTGCAGTTTTAATTTAGATTAAAAGTGCCAGGCATATATAATCAATGCATTTTACAACATAAAAACAAAGTGACCATTGTTACCAACTTAAAGTTTATTTTTTTGGGTCAAATCTGGACTTGATCTGGTTTGCTCAAACAGAACATTGAAACTGAGTTTTACCCACTTCCAAGAGAGGGGAGTCCTGAACAGTAGAACTCACAAATTAAGGTTGTTTGCCTAACAAAAAATATCAATTTTATGATCAGCTTTATTTATTTTTTGTTCAGACCCAAATCTCCCCGTGTCTGATTGTTAGACACAGAATGCATGAAAAATCAACATGAATTCAAGGATTAAATGTTCTTTATTTGTCATTCCACCTCATGGAACATATTTATGTATACAGGATCCCAGTTACATAATGCTGGATTAAGTGTGATACTGGAAACTAATATATGTATAAAACCTTCGGTTTAAAGTTTACCATAAACTTAAAATTCCATCAAAAAATTGAAAATTGAAGTGAATACATTGTGCTTAAGATGGTTGCATGCAGACTCATGTCGGGCACATTTTAACATCTGTACTTAGACCCAACAACTGTTTAATGTGCAAAATAAAGCATATATAAATACCAACAAAAAATTTCTGTGCAAACACCCAGGTTTTAGACCATATTGAAAAAACAATTTCTTTGCAACTAGTTTTTGTAGATGTTTCTGTTTTGCTAAATTGTTTTTTTTTACCGCCACACCCATACCTCCATAAATACAGCAGCTGAGACAGTTCTCATTTTTCTTTCTGCAGTTCACTCTTCAGAGGACGCCACAGCTGATTATATTTGTTCATGTAACTTTGTCCTCTGCATCCTCTGCCCTCACTACATCTCCTTGTTCCCTCTAACTACATCCATATATCTCCCCCATGGCCTTCGTTTGTTCTTGTTTCTGGCAGCTGCATTTCTAACATCCCTCTACCAATGTACCCACTGTCCCTTCTCTGGACATGTCCAAACCATCTCAGTGTGGCCTCTCTAATTTTATCTCCCAGTTTTTCAACCTGTGCTGTCCCACTGTTTATCTCATTCCTAATCATTTCCATCTGTGTCACTACCAAGGAGAACCTCAACATCTTCCGCTCTGTCACTTTATTTGTGAATGTCTCTATCTGTAAACCATACACCATAGCTGGTCTCACAACTGTCTTGTAAACCTTATTGTTTGATCTTTGCTGCTACCGTTCTGTCACAAGTTACTCCTGAAACGGTACTCCATCCTGAAAATAGGTGTTGATTACATCCAATAACACTCTCTTGGCAAAATCCATTACCATTTGTCCTTTCTGGCTGCTTTCCTTGATACCAGACCTGCCCATCTTGTCCTAATCTCCACTGTTTCCTTTACCAATGTGCCCATTCAAGTCTGCTTCCATCACCACTTTCTCAGAGAATACTTTTTATTACTTTGTCTAGATCATTTCAGATTTTCTCTTTCTACATCACATTCAACATGTGGAGCAAAACCACTGACATTCTGCGTCTGACCTTCTACTTCTCGCATCAGACACATAAACTTTACTGACACTGTTTTCACCTCAACTACATTTCTTTGCAAAGTTTTCTTTCAGGACCACCCCTACTTCGTTCCTATTAACCACACAATGGTAAATCATTTGTAACCCTGCCAAAGTGATACTTTCTGCCCATCCGCTTGGAATCATCCTTCTCTGCATCTTGACAGCCTGCACTTTTTTTGTGCATATCATTGTCTCTACATTTAGAGTTAGTGTCATACAACAATGTCCACACCAGTTAGAACAGCATAATTGGCCAATATGGCAAACTCCATGTAAAACCATAAGTTTTAAATATACTGAGTTAATATCTGGTGTGGTTGTAGTTGACAGACATCCTCCAAGTAATTCACATTGAAAAATTTTGGCAGAAATCTTTGGCATTAACTGTTGGCGTTTTTCTATTTTTGAGATATCTTATGAACCACTGGACAGATTTTATGACTTCCAGCAATTATCATATCAATAAGTAGCTTTATATCTTAAAAAAATGTCTGACCTATAGCCAGTTTGGGCTGGCTAACATTAGTAGTTTTTTATAACTGTATTTCATTTGGTCAACTTAACCTTAATCAGTTGTTGAAGTACATGAATGTACTCTAAAATCAATAGTTGACATCATTCAGTGGTTCATTAGGTAATTTAACTGAAACAAACACCACCACCCCCACACAAACAAGGCAAATTTATTGTCTACCATTTAACATAGTTGATAAACAGATTTATAAAGATGCAACTTTTAGAAAGACATCTACCGTCAAGTCATGTGTCACGAAGAAAAATTGCAAAGAGCAAAAAAGTTCAGAAACATTTTTACCAACCTGTCCTCAAACAGATAACCTCCTTAAGATCACATTTCAGTCAGTCATGTCCTCAGGTGAAGCCTCAGAGTGGGAATTTGTGACAATACAAAAGATAAATTGTTTTGGATGCTTTTAGCATCCAATAAAACAATTCAGTTATCAGACAGCGATCAAAATAGAAAATGTTTAACAAAACAGCTGATCTTGAGTTGAAAAGTCCAACAGTTTAGGTGGGACACTTGTTTTTCACAAATGTCACTTTGAAGGAGGACAAATTGTTGTTTTGTCATCTAAACCTGAAAGGTAGTGGCACTTCATGTGAAGCTGACAGGAAGTACTTGAACATTTCAGCTTTGCTCTTACATGTTTTTTTAATATTTAGTTGTCTTAGATTCTGATTTTATTTTAATCCAGTGAATTCTATTAAAAACAGTAAAGGAGGTGCTGTTTAAATGAATTAGTAAGCTTCACTGATTGATTTCATTTGCTGATTAAAACATTGTCTCATGTGCAACAAAATATGATAATGCACAAAATTGCACATTGTAAAATCGTTATAAAATGTGTTTTTATTTAGGTTTTTTTTTTTGTCCAATGTGTCATCTTCATATTAAAAGAAAAAAATCATCAGGACATTGTTGAAATGTATTAACATTAATTAAGACTGTATATATTTGTATTACAATCAAATGGGAAGCCTTTAATGCAATTTAAATAATTTGATCGTGCTGAACTGAACTAACTAATTCTAACAGTTTTGAATTAAATGAGATTTTTCTGGAAAAAAGTGAACAGAACCTTACATGATTACATTCATAATAAAATGTAAATACTGTACTGTAATCATGTGACACTGTAATCCATCCATCCATCCATCCATTATCTTTTATCCGCTTCTTCCATTTTGGGTCACAGGGGTCGCCAGTGCCCATGTCCAGCAATCACTGTGCGAGGGGCGGGGACACCCTGGACAGGTCTCCAGTCCATCACAGGGCCACATAGAGACAAACGAGTCAAACAACCATTCACTCTCTCACTCACACCTAGGGACAATTTAGAGTTACCAATCAGCCTAACATGCATGTTTTTGGTCTGTGGGAGGAAACCGGAGAAAACCCACGCATGCACAGAGAGAACATGCAAACTCTACCCAGAAAGGCCCCTGGACCGGGATTAGAACAAGGGACCTGCTCGCTGAGAGGCAGCAGCTCTACCAGTTGCACAACCGTGCTGCCTATGACACTGTAATGACTTTGATTAAATAGGCATTTATAATATTTTGAATATTTTGAAATCTAACTATTTTGAACCTTAATCAAATAATTTTAAAATGTGTTTAGATGGACCAAATGGTAAACACTGCCATTTGCTGCTGTCCAGCCATGCTCTCTGTGAAGAATACAGCTGTTTAATTATGAATTGTGAAAATTTATTTATTTATTTATTTATTTATTTATTTCGAACAGACAGAAAAGACAATCAAGAAAGAAAAAGAATTAAAATAGGATAACACAACAAAAAAATAAAAGTTAAAACAAATAATTATGCCCAAGTGACATGCAAATTTTATGTTTTCTGTTCGAAAAGGAGCAGGTAGAAGATACAATATCTTATAATGTCCTGCCCCTTTCATACTCCTCAATTTATAATCAATTAACTGTCAAAATACCAAAACGAGACAACTTGTTTCCACTTTACATGATTTTAAAGACAAACAATTACTGTATTTAAACACTATTTATATCATCAATAGCATTTAAGCTTTTAAACACTCAGCTTATAGAACATATTTTGCAAAATAGTCCATAAGCTGATAAAGACTGCTATAATATCTGTTTGCAGTGGCTGCCAGCTATAAAACTCAACCCTGACACTTTCTGTTGTCAGTGGGAAAATAGTTATTCATTTCTAATAGGTCCTTTAATGAGAAACAAACATCAACCTAAATGTTCTTATTCATTTAACTGAGATCAACTATAAATCTAAATTATTCCATCAATAAAACACCATTAAAGTGTTTGTTAGGGATTACAAATTAATTTTCAATGATTAAAATATTAGGCTAACAAGGTCAGAAATGTTCAAGATCTTGTGGAACAATCTGAGACTTAATAATGTCCTGAAATAATGGGATAATCAGAGTTTCACAGTCACAAAAAATGTAAGACTGTGTGTGGGTGTTTCATCTGTCTAATAGAAAGATAGGATGTGCCACATACCGTATTTTCCGGACTATAGGTTGCAGTTTTTTGCCTAATTTGCATGCCTTGCAACCTTTAGAGAGGTGAGACCTGTTTATGTATTTTTCCCATAATTTTATAATAATTTTTGGCTCAGATATGACCGTTTTTCATTTTGGCAAAAATGGTGCAGTACCACTTTTTTCCGCTAGGGTACACCGACCGGTCCCACCTCATGTGTCCAAAGGCAGCCTCCACTGGTCAGACTGACTCTGTCGCAGCCTTGCCTCCTGCTCTGGAGCTCTGACACTTCCAGAGAGTCCACCTACCGTTCCCACCTCATGTGTCCGAAGGCAGGCTCCTCTGGTCGGACACACCCATCAATTGGGCTGAGCGAACGCCGCCATGCCGATTTATGTATGATGCTGCCACCTTGTTGTCGGTGTGAATCAGTACATGTTTGTTTCAAAGCAGGGGAGCAAAATGCTGTACCACTTTGAAAACTGTCAGCAGTTCCAACACTTTTATATGGAGACGAGTGTGTTCTGGCTACCTCGCTCCGATTGATTGACCCTGACACGTCCTACCCCAGCCCATCAGAGAGGCGTCCGTTAAAACTGGGACATTTTATGTAGGTGTGGTCATGGAGACACCCTCTGACAGCATCAGGGGTTTCCCCAATGACGTAGATCGGTTCCCACGGAAGGGGGAACCACAATCATCCGCCTCTTTTGACGCACCAGGTCTATGCGTAGGCGTGCAAACCAACGTTGCAGCGTGCTCATATGCAATAAACCGAGACACACGACCACGTGACCAGCCGTCATCAGGCCGAGAAGACGCATGATGGACGCCGCCGTCACCACCCTTCCTGGCGTGACTTGTGACAGCTGAGTTGACAGGTCGAGAGCTCTCTGCTCTGACAGGCGAGCTCTCATCGTGCGTGAGTTCAGTTCCACACCCAAGTAAACAATCGTCAGAACGGGGAGGGGGGAGCTCTTTTCCCAGTTGATTGAAAACCCCGGAATTAGCAGGTGTTCTGCTAGAGCCTTGGTTTGGTCTGTAGCTTCCTCTTTGGACCTGCTCAACAGAAGCAAATCGTCCAGATAAAATAATATTCTCATTCCAGCTGTGCACAGTGGCTAGATGACGGTACCCACGCACTTCATGAAAGTGCGTGGGGCGAGGGAGTAGCCGAAAGGTAACCTCTTGAACTCAAATTATGCTTCTTTGAAGGAGAAGCGTAGGAACTTCCTATGTTTTGGAACTATCGGTACGTGCCAATAAGCGTCCCGCAGGTCGAGTGACGTGAAAAAGTTATTCTGGTTTATGTTTTTCAGCAGCTGTTTTATTGTCAGCATGTGAAAACCTAGCCTGGCCCTCGCCTTCCTACGCAGCTCCACTCATTTCTCATTTCCTTTCACTGCTCCGTCTGGGACTTCTCCCATAGACAAGGATTTCGCCGGCAGATTTTTGACCGGACCAATCAGAGAACAGAAGGCAGCGTTTCCAGACCAATCAGAGAAAATAAGGCAGAGTTTTGAACAACGTCAATTTCATGCGCAGTTTACCATGCTCAAAATGGCTGCCTGCACGAAGGAATTTACAAGAAAACACGGTAAAAAAAACTATTATTTCTTTGCTGAGGAAAAATATATTTCTTAGCTGATGTTATAGCAGAAGGGTTCCTAAGCTTAACTGTTCCTAAATCAATTCACAAAATGGTCAAATCTGCTAGATTTAAATTGTTTCTCTTTGACTTTTTCCAGATAGCCTCGGGGGCGCTACAAAAATAAATAATAAAAAATCTAATTTTATCTCAAATGTTTCATCCAGGCCAACAGTCAGTAAATTAAAGCCATATAATTACACACTGGTAGCAGAAAAAATATCCACAGTGTTGTTTCTGAGCTGTTTATCTGAACCGTTAGCCTGGCCCTCGCCAGGCTAACTGGACTGGACAGGCTAACGTGATGTATGTTGCAGTTCCCCGTAACATACGTCACGGCCACACATTAACGATTGGGTAACCTCAGCAGAGGCCACGCCTCCAGCAAAATCGGTTCTCTATAGAGAAAGTCCAGACCCTAGTACGAAGCGAAGTAAAGGACAAGGGTCTGGTTTTAACCAGGCTAGTGAAAACCCCTCTCTACAATTGATTGGTTGAACATTGACAAATCGAGAATCGGTCTCAATCCCCCTGATTTCTTCGGGATGAGAAAATAACGGGAATAAAAACCTGTGTTTTCCTGTCCTTCCAGTACTCTGGAGATTATTCCCTTTGACAACAGCTCTTGGATCTCTGACCTCAGGGAGGAGCTTAGCTCTGGATCTGCCAGCTCCATCTTTAATATTTCTCTGAACGGAAGAGGTTTTGCAGCTAACTGTAGCACATAGCCTCTGCGTATGAGCGCGTCCATCCATTTGTCGAGAACGCACCTTTTCTTCCATTACGCGTACTGCTCGGAGAGTGGATGCACGCGCTCGTGACGCGTCGTGTGCGACATGGACGTTAACTGTTCCAAGGGCCCTCCCTCCGTCACGCTGGTGACCCACGGGGGCCCCGTCCCGAAAGGGTTGGTTGGTTACGTCAGTGCTGCGTTTCATCTGCGTGTTTGCGTCGCTAGGAGGCAAACTCTGAGGCAGGGTGCTGCTTTCGCCGCACGCGGTCTGCCGCACATGTGGCGGCTCGTGTCATGCTGTCGTCATCGCCCCACGCTCTGATAGCAGGCTTGCAGCAAAAATAAACACGCAATGTTGTCTTTGCTGCACGTAGTCCGCCGCGTGACCACCTCTGCACTGCGAGTCATCTGCAGGACTGCAGTGAGGGTAAATCCACGCTGAGGCAAGGTATCACTTCTGCCGCAAGTGGCCTGCCGCTTTAGCGGAGGCCCGTGTTTGCTCTGTGAGACGCATTTCCTCATGCTGCGCTCAGAGCTGCAGCGAGCACGATCTGGCTGCAACTGGGCGGCTTCACTGTTGGTCGTGAAACGTCTGGTTTGTTGAAACTGTGCTAAGATGTTATATACCTTGCTGGGCAGCTTGGGAGCTGACCCAGCGGTCTTTTGCTTTGTTTTAGGCGGGGGACGTGGGACTTCGCTCCACTCCACCGTAGCACGAAGCACATCATGTGTGGAGTCTGAGTGTTTTAATACCTTGTTTGACTTTTGCTGTCTTGTTGAAAGCTGTTTATTCGAGAACAGCTTTTTATTGGTGGGAAGTGTGCATACCTGAGCTGCTAGAGGGCCACACAAACTCACAGATGAGCTCAAAACCTGAGAAGATTCATTCTGTTGCTCACTTTTGTGTTTTATTACACAACAACAATCATGTACAGAATTACACACACCTCAAGCAGTGAGTCACTTTTTCTGCTCACGTCTACGCGGCTGCTGGTACTGCTGCTGCCGCTGACTTGTCCAGTTCTGCCCCTGTTGATGACACTTCTGGAAGCATTGTGCAACACCTGGTTGGCGGTGCTGATGACGCTGCTCTCTGCTGGGAGGGGAAGGCGGTGGAGCTGCGCGGTGGGTTATTGCTGCCACTGTGGAGCGCCAGAACTGTTGTCTCTGATGGCGCCGGTCCCTTCATCCGTCGAAGT
>JBBPBX010058536.1:0-11471 GCA_038048925.1 Garcialebias charrua
ATATATATATATATATATATATACACAAACACACACACTGTGTATGTGTGTGTGTATATATACAGTATACTGTATATATATGTTAGGCTGATTGGTAACTAAATTGACCCTGGGTGTGAGACAGGTTCCTCTTGTAAATGAGTCCCTGTGGCTCAATGAGGCTGGCCTGTATAAATAAAGGTTGAATGAATGAGTGAATGAATATACACTATGTATGTGTGTATATATATATGTATGACATATATATATATACATATATACACACGCACATGTATATACACACGCACATGTATATACACACGCACATATATATACACACGCACATATATATACACACGCACATATATATACACACGCACATATATATACATATATATATGTGGATTGATGAAGGGAGACAGATGATACAAATACAGAAACCGACCACAGGAACATATACTCACCTGTTACTGAAGTGGCCTCTCTTTGTCGTTGTGTGAACATAATTGCTTTGATTACATGTCACTTTGCTGCTGTAGCATGTGGATTTACCCATTGTTGGACAGTAAAATAATTTCTATTGTATTCTATTTTGTTTGCCAAGGTCTGAGCTGGACACCCCTTCAGAAGATGATCTGATTAGGAATTACCTTTATGAAGGCTACACTTATGCAGGAATTTTGGATTACTTGGCAACAATTCACAATGTTAGAATGAGCCTTCGCTCTGTAAAGCACAAATAAATAAATAAATCACTCGCCAGACAAAAAAAATATAAATGACTCGCCTCTTCCTTTGGTGAATGAATGATGTGAATAATTCTGTCAAAACTTTTTAAAATAGTTTGTCTTCAGTAATCTGCATATATACATCTTTTACATTACGGGCGGCCGTGGCAGTCGTCTCCCGATCGGAAAGTTGGCGGTTCGACTCCCGGGACCCGCACCATGTGTCGTTGTGTCCTTGGGCAAGACACTTAACCCTGAGTTGCTCCCGGTAGGACTGGAAAGCACCTTGCATGGTAGTCTGCCGCCACCGGTTTATGAATGTGTGTGTAGCATTCAATATATGTGTTGCACTTTGAGATTTTCAGTAATGAAAAGTGCGTTATAAATTGAATTAATTATTATTATTATTTAAATTGCTTCTTTTTGTACATTTTACACATCTGGTAATGCCGTACGTGGAGGAGGAGAGGAAATGCTCAAATTAAAGCTTCTATTGTGTAACAAAATAAACAAAGTTTGTGGCTACTTCTTGCAAACATTCATTTAATAATTTTATTGAACACTACGTGGAGCAATTTTTGTAAAGAAACCACACACACATACACACACACACACGAGGGCACTTCTTAATTGACAGCTGCTAAATTTCTATTTCTAGAGACAAAACTTGTCTCTGCAACTGTTGAATTCTCCATGCGGCATCATCCAGTTGACCTAAGAGAAGACACAAAGGTGGAAACACAAAAAATGTAATAATTGCCATAAAGTATAAGAATACATGTAATAATAACAACTTTTATTTATAATGCACTTTACATAAACAGTACAACAGATCTCAAAGTGCTACACTGAATGAACATTAAATGACAAGATAAAAAAAACTATAGTATATAGCTGCTCCTCCTGACTCAAATCATTTCATGTATTTACTGACAACCTCCATCATTAGCAAGTTCAAAATGTCAACGAAAAAGTCCACAAGATGGTTACAGTGTTATTCGCTGCCATATATTTTTTCTACAACCATTTTCTGCAACACTAACCTGGAGAGAGATGGCAGGCAGCGTCGTGATCTTCTGTGATCTTTTTATTATTGGAACAACATGGCACACTGCAATAACAGCATGTTGATGACACTGTTAGGTGCTGCTGAGAGAGATGGACAAGAAAAAAGCAAAAAGAGAATTAATCACATCAGAACATGGAAATGGTTTGACATAAAGCTTTTAATTTAATATTAAAAATGCTATTCTAAACAACAGTGTTGTAAGATGTCAGACATTAATAAACATTTTAATGTTACAACACTGACAGGCAGCAGCAGCTCTGTAGAGTTTAGCTACATGTGGCAGCTAGCTGGTTACTTTGCATGATAATGATGGATAATGTTATCACAGCCAACTAACAAATAAATACTGTTTTTATTCACGTAAATACAGAAAGTAAACGTTTAAGCATTACATCACTGACAGGCAGCGTTAGTTTCTGTGGCTAAAGTTGCTGCAATGATGGATAACGTTGTAAACCACAACTAACAAACACGTAAATACAGAGTTTATTAACCTTACCTTAAGCTATATCTTGTAATTTAACCTCTATAAATAAAGGTTGAATGAATGAAATTCCGTGAAGTTTCAGACATCGAGGGAGAATCGACCCGGAACCAGAAGTACAGATATGCTGCGTCAAGACCTCTTTTTTGTTCGACTGCCCCCTAGTGGTCTTGATTGAATAATTTTGAGACAAATCTAACAGGCTTCATTCAAAAAAAAAATACTCAACCAAAAAACAGGAGGTTCAATCAAAAAAAAATTATTCAACCAAAAAACAGGAGGTTCAATCAAAAAAAAATTACTCAACCAAAAAAAACTTAGACTTTTCTTTGATTGATTGAATACTACTTTTTTTGATTGAATACTACTTTTTTTGATTGAATACTACTTTTTTTGATTGAATACTACTTTTTTTGTTTGATACGATTTTTTTTTTGATTGAATAATTGTGAAACAAATCTGACACCATACTCACTCATGCCTAGGAGGAGGCCTGAACAGAATTAGGTCAAGTAAAAACGCAGGAAGGCCTCAGAGGCAAACCTTTCTGCTGTTAGTTTTGCTGTGTTTTGCTGTGTTGTCAAATAGAACTCCCCAAAATAAATAGAAAGAACACTTTGTTAAGATGAGCTGAAGGCCTCTTAAAACAGAGCTCTGTGGATCAAGGCCTGTTAAAAATGAAGAGAGTTTTTAAAGCAAAGATAATTAAAATAAAATGTAATCTTTGAATGAGCACTTTTCATGCTACAGCAGCCAGACACAGAGGCTCTAACGCACACACACACACCCACGCGTACACGAGCACACGCACCCACTCCCACACACATACATTTTAGTGTGAGGAGCACGGTCTCTTATCTTAAACACAGCTGAGACACAGGAGAAAGTCAGGCCTTGGTTCAAAAGAAAAGTGAAAAGCTTCAGATGGGAATGTGAACTTTTGTGAAACAGAATTCTATTGAAGCAAAATGTTTTCTGGATGTTAAGTGATTGACTGAATATGCAGAATTATGTATTGAGAAGTAAAATGTATGTTATTTTATGTTTTCTTTTAAGATTCGCAGTAAACCAAAGAGGTTCTCCACTGCTGATGGTTGAAAAATAGTTTTTGAACATTACATAGCACGTTAAAAGAGTGTTTTTCCACAGTTTGAGTAAAACTGGGTGAAAGGTGACCAGAGTGTTCATGAGCTGAGGGAGGGCTGAGAGCTGAGACATTATGTCATTGTTTGGTGAGGGCTGGACAGGAGGTGTGGACTTCACATCACCAGTGCCCAGTCAGAACATAATAAAATGATGTAACTTTCTGAGGAGGGGAACTGAAGCCCCCTCTCTGGGCTATAAAAATGCTGTGGAAGAGAAGAAAATTTGCTGAGCTGCTGAGTTCCTGAAAGGTTTTGAAGACCTTTGGATTTACTGGACAAGAATTGGACCTTTGGAAGCTTTTCTGAAAACTTGGAATATCTGAAGAGGATTGCCTTTTTTGAAGAACAAGAGGAATCTCTTTTGCTCAGCCCAGATTTATTTCCATTTTTTCAAATTTGGACATTAGCTTCCAGAGTGGAGTAACAAATCTTCAACTCAGTCGAGTTGAGGTATTTTATTTTTTCCTTACTTCTGGAATAATCCCTTGAAGGACTATCCTGTGAAGAAGGTAAGGGGAGCTCCCATTTCTTGTTCATCTAAATTTATATTAAGAGTAAATTATTAATAACAGTAAAAAAGCCTCCTTTTATACAAGAAGATTAAATAATCGGTTGAAACCAACAAAGCGGAGATCTTCTCGCTGAAAGCGGACGGGTTTATCAGCTTGTTTGAGCTAAAAAGAACACGGAGTTCTTTTTTGTCCTCCCTGCTGCTGCAAAATGGGCCTTTGAAAGCTCAACGGAGCTGTGAATGGATGTTTTTACATTTTTATCGGAGTAACTGATTTTTCCTGGATATAATTATTTTTGTTTCTACAAGATTTTTTTGTTTTATAACAATTCTGTGGAATAAACCTCAATTAATGGATTAAACCAATTTTTTTTCCCTTCTGAATGAATTAGGGATATTTTCCTTTCTGTTCATAACAGATTAAAAGGAGTTTAAAGAGAAGTTTTGTGCGTCGAGAGATCAGACTGCAGCAAGCTGAATGTTTGGAAAAGTTTGGAAGATAAGGAGAACGCAGTGTCCCTGTTCATCTTCTAACTGCGGCTGAAGGCCTCCCGTCAGCTCGACTGAGCAATGATGGATTAAAAGACGCTCTTTTGTGGAATACTATTTTTCCTGATCTGGAAATATTTTTGTGGAACAAAACAACATTTCTGGATAAGATTCAACATTAATTATGGAATACAACTGGTTGAAGATGCTGAAGTCATGAGGAATTAGTTGAATTTGCTGGATACTTTAAGAAGATTGGTTTGATTCAAAAAGAGTTTACTCCAGGACGAAAGAAGTGTTTTTGCGGCATTGGAATCTGCTCTGACGGGTCCTGACTTATCAGCTTGTTAAAGCTAAGGGAACACCGCTTCTGACGCCCTGGTTGTCAGTACCACGGAGCAGATGTTGGAAAACCTTGAAGAATTATATTGTGGAAAGAAGACTTGGATTAATGCCTGCATTCGGAGAGCTGATTGATTTTAAATCTGGAAAAGTTTAAAGAGAAGTTTTGTGCGTCGAGAGATCAGACTGCAGCAAGCTGAATGTTTGGAAAACAATCTTTGGTGGATTAAAGCTGATTTTGCCGAATGGATCCTGGAGATTGGAAAATCAGTTATTGTTTTGGGTCACTCGGTCTGACCACGGAGTGAGACCTGCCAGCTAGAAGCTGACTGACCTTGGATGAAAAGCCAGGAGAACACGATGTTCTAATTTTAACCTCAGGCCTGCTCTGAAGGCCTTGTTCATCAGCATCGCAGAACAACTGAATGGATTACAATATCTTTGAATGGATAACACTTTTGAGGAATAATTGATTTGCCTAGGAGGATTACCAGATTTTTAACCCTGAACAGTTTTGATGGATTACAACTGGGATTTTTAACACGACAGAATTACCTGGAGTTTTTCTGTGGAATTACAACGAAGACTTATTCAGTCTGTTGGAAGTGCGGGCTTTCCTGACTGGATAATAACAGGATTAAATGAAGATTTCTAGAGTGGATGATTACAAAACAAGTTTTTCCTGAAGGATTAAAAACACAAGCTTTTCCTATGTGGGATTAAACAAAGATTTGTTCAGTCTGCTGGAGTGCAGACTTCTGACTGGAGTGCAACAGCATCACCTGGAGGTGACAAGATTTCCTGATAGGATTAAAATAAGTTTTCCTGGTGGAGATAAAAACACAAGTTGGAACACACCAAGATTACCTGGATGGATCAAACATATTTGATCGGAATCAGATTATTGTAGAATAAACCAACATTTTAGAAGATTATACAAATTATACATTGGAGTAGAACTCAATTCAATTAAAGCTAAAAACACATTAAAGCCCAGCGTGTGGAGGACATCTTTGGTGAGCTGTGAATCACTTAACTCTCTTAAATGCAAATCATGTAACCTGATTAAATCTTTTTCTGTAGTAAGTAGTGCTTATGCTGTTTCCCCTGCAACTAAATAATAAAGAAACATAAAAACGTACAAATTTGGATTTTTCCTTTGACTCACCTTGATATTAAATGATGGGAAACTTGGTTCAAAGATAACAACAAGATTATTGGAGGTTTTAAATGGTTGTGTTAGCCAAAAAGATAAAACAATATCCTGGAACCTTATTTTCCTAGGTTCTAAAACTAACCAGACGGATAACAATAACTATCTACAAAGAGGTAAAGGCTGTCGTGAATGCATGTTTCTCCGTGGGATACGATCTGACTCCATTCTGCTAAGTCGGGCTATCGGCGGGGTGTAACGAGGATATGACATTGCAAATCGGAGACAGTGAACAGTCTGGGTGAATTTACCTCGTCTCAGCCTTAATTCTAACTAATCTTGAGACATATCGGGTAATACTCGTGTGCAAGGATAAAAGTTAAACAACCCGTTACTGGAGAGGCTGGAGTGAGGACTTGTCGCAAGATCCTGCGGCAAACCTCACTCACGTAGAATTAACACAGTGCATGTGTATGTGAGATCAGATGGTGACCAAAGAAATTAAGAGCCAAAATGATCACTTGCTGAGTGTGTGACCAGTGTAGAAATGTTCAGGGTATTGCTGATTTTACATATATACATACACAAGAATACACACAACCAGCATGTTCAGATGTTGTCAGTCCATACAATGGGCGTAATCATCTGTTGTCATCTCCATATATAGCGTCAAAACTGTCCAATCTACCTCCTAGCATGTTTAAAAGAACGTTATCTGCGTTACAATCGCTGTGAGTAGGCAGCGTGTTTCCGTAAACCCGGAAGTGACTTACGAGCGAGTTCCGTTACAACGAGGTGCTCGTAACACGGAAATCTCGTAATTTGGAACGGCCGCCACGTGTCTCGTAAGTCCGGAATTTCGCTCGTAAGTTGGAACGGTTTTGCTAGCGCGACTACAAACACTCGTTTTTCATCGAAAAACTGCTTATGAGTGCATAAAAATGATCGGAAACGTGTGTCCACATGTTTAGCTAACGAACTGTGTTGAAAAAACACAGAAAAACTCAGTATTTTTTGCGTTTTTTCCAAAAATTCGCCAGCTCGTAAGTCCGGAACCTCGTAAGTTAGAGCGCTCGTAAGTCGGGGACTACCTGTAGTGGTTTGGTTGTTTTCAGCTTATGTAACCGTTTTCCTAAACCTAACCAAGACCCTAAACCTAACGTCAGAGGCTTTACTCTAAACTTAAACATGTAGCTAAAGACAGAGCCTGCTGTCATTGCTTGTAACGGTGACAACATACCTTTAAACCTCCTAGGAGGTACAGGAGGGGCAATCTGACTGCTACGTATGGGGATGATAACAACTGATAAGGGCCATTTTATGGTTGATAACATCCGAAGCGGGTGACACAACCCAGTGCATGCACTATTCTTTAAGCCGTGACAAAAACATGCAACAGCTTTACTTTTTTTGTTTATTAGATTGAAATGGACTAAAATATATTGACAGAAATATGTGACTCAGTAGATGTTTAACTATTCAGGGAATGCTAGAGCTTTAATTTATACAGCATTAAAATAAGGTTTGCCTACGAATCCAAACCGGCAGCCTTCTTTCCCAGCAGCACCACAAACATGCTCTATAAATTGGTCCCATACGTTTCTTCCCAGAACACCCCTGCAGGCTACTATAACGAAGCGTAACTTCCTGAATGTGGGGGTATACAGGCCGTGGCGGAGCACAATTCTGGACGGGCATAACTTTGTGAGAAATATGAGTTGTAATTTTTGAGCGAACAGCAGGAGTCAGCCCTTCACAGCAAGCTGCCAGCCGCTGTGCAGACAGGTGAAATGGATCCGCTGCATCTCTCTTTATCTACGGGTTGGTGCTCTTGTCAGTTTCAAAGTGTCCAACTGAAACGCTGCGGTTGGTAATTTTTATTTTCTTTTTATGATCTTATTTCAGGTATGCATCGTCTCTTGATGCTCACTTAGCAAAAATTAATGTTTCTACTACCGTTATTAAATGCACTTTAAATTCATATTAGAAAATTAGTTAAATAAATGGAAGTAAATTAAATTCTGACCATTTATTAAATGAATGCATATCACTTTTCACCTTTTATACCAGATATTTAGATTTAGATTTCAATATACTGTAATACATCGTGCTCAGGGTAATTACTGTTTCTGCTACCACCCAAAGTTTCAATCAATATCTGCACAATCGATTGACGAATAGCCATTTTTGTGTTCGATAAAGTTGATTAGTTGTGGTAGCCATCTTAAATTTAATTGTTTCCAACAGTTTTATCCGGAGGCAGATGTACATTAATAATAATTTCCTGAAAGTTTTATTAAAATCCATCCAGTAGTCGATGAGATATTTTGCTAACAGCAAGACGTGGCTCACTAATTCATGGCAACATTTCAAACAAACATACTGTGATGCGTGTTAGCCCTCTGAATGTGTGTTGGAAATTAGTCTCAGCTACTACCACACAAGACTTTGCCACATCTATAAAACTGACAGACATTTTCATGTTTAGGGTCAGTTGGCTGTGGTGGCCATCTTGAATTGGTTTGACACAAAACGTTAATCAGTTGTAGATCCAATGATTACTTCCTGTAAGTTTCATTATTTGGTGGTTTAGGAGATAGTTGTTCATTCAACCTTTATTTAGGCAGGTTAATCCCATTGAGCCTCCAGGACTCATTTACAAGAGAGACCTGTATCCGTCAGACCACCACACACACACAAGTTTGTCTTTTTATCTTAACAAGGAATTTACATCGACTTCCATTCATTTCTTAACCTTTACCCTAAACCTAACCCATCCCCAATTCACACCTTAGTCCTAAATATCAAAGTTCATGCTCAATCATCCAGGTACAAAATTCAACAATGATAAACCAGGTCACCTGGACAGTTTCTGTTTTGTGGAAAGATGATTCACCCTCTATCCAGAGGGCTTCATCAGTCTGAGGAGTCCCAAGTAAACTGTTTTCCCTACTAAGCAGTACACTCCTTTAGTGGACCAACCAGTTTGCTGGTGATAAGATAAGTTTCTGGGGGATGTCCTGTCCCCCATCAACTCCTCACAAGCAGGCAGCCACAGTCAAAGTGGTTCAAGACATCAAAGTTCATGCTCAATCATCCAGGTACAAAAATCAACAATGGTCAATCAGGTCATCAGGACAGTTTCTTTCCACAAAAAAGAAAGTGCCAAGATGACCTAATTGACCATTATTAGACTTAGTCCTAAACCTAACCCCTAACCCACCAACAGAACTTCTTACTGGACCCGGGCTTTGGGCCCCATAAGGAGCAGTTGGTCCTCACAGCATAGTATGTGTTGGGAAAATGGGCCTTACAAGGTAACAAATACAAAGACACACACACACACACACACACATATCTTGGCCCTGTTGCGATGGCGGATAACAAATGTATAATTTAAGGGTACGTCAATGCTGCTCCATTTGGAAGACATCATTTGAGTAAAAATAATAAATTTTATAATCAGGAAAAATAATGTTTTATAAAGTTGAGTTATGAAGACCAGTTCAAAAGAAGTTTCCTGTTTATTATATTTTATTTTTCACATTTCTTGCACAGTAGTACATTAAATATGCAATTTACAAAGACATATACTCTGCTGCGGACCTGGCTGTGCTTTCTGACTGGAACATGTGCTGAAGGAAAGAGAGGAGGTTCTGAACAAAGTTTCAGATGAACAGACGGACAAGGAATGATATCTGGGATGAGCTTAGATCTCAGAGACACACGGTGGTGGAACAGGTGGAGCTGAGGAATACTAAAACACAATCTCAAAACCTGAAAGACAACACTGCTGGTCAGAAACAAAACAAAAATCTAAACATATTCAGTTTGTTCATAATGTTTGTAAAATAATTCCACATTAATCTCTGCCTCTGTGTCATTTGCATTTACATGTTTGAGTGTCAGACCAACAGGTGCTGAACACAAAGTGACACAGCCCAGCTGTGACCCCAGCAGCTCCACGAGAAAAGTTGCTGGAGATCAACAGAAAAATCAGACCTCTAGGGAACTGTATATGTAATAATTACAGACGTGGTTATTTAAAATAGTTTGAAGCAGCAGAGCTGGCAGCTCTAGTTTCCAGCACAGGACGTGTGGAACAGGAAACAAACAAAAAAAACCCCATCAGGATAATTCATAGACTGAGCTCCGGCTTCTGATTAAGGAACGTTATGAGCTCCAGAATGTGACAACAACTTTATTATTTTTGATAAATGGTTAGAAATATTGAGAACTGTGTTCCATATTTGAAGGGGGTCTGCTTTCTAACAAACACTAAACACTGTCTGAGCAGAATCACATTTACTGTGGAAAACTTGGCAATGAAGTCATAAAAATATTTAAAAGGTGGGTAAAAGTCAAATATGCATGTTTTTCCCCCCTCAATCTAATTTCAACATTTAAATCCTCTATGTATTTATATACAAACACTTGAAAGTCTTATTTTTTCTTAAAGCTCCCAGGCTGTCTCTGTTGGTCTGAGATTGGACCATTAAACACAGAAATATGACTTAAGAGTGGCTTCACGAATATTAGCGGGGCTAACAGATTAGCCAGATTTAAAATACATTATATACAGAATGTTTAGATGTTCTTTGTCTAATGTTGAACAAGTTAGCATCAAGCCTGAGGTTTATTGTAAGACTGTAAAGGGCATATCGTTTCTGCAACTTTTGCCATTCAGATCCTCTTTCTGCTTCCACTTTTCCAACTCTTTCCCTCGTCTCTCTCGTTTTCATTACGTATTGATTCTGTACACACGCTAAAAATGAATTTTGTCTGCCTTTAAATTTATGGGGCCCGCCAGGATTCATGATTTTGTTTTTCTCTGCATCTCAGCTCCTACATGTTACGACCTCTGAGGCAATTCAAAGGGCTTTGCACGACTTCACAGACAGCGGTGTGCCAAGCACACAAAACTTCTGAATATGTCATATTAACATCTCCCACATACACACACTGAACAATGCAAATCCACGTAAATACAGACACACATACTCCAGTAGAAAGGAATAGGATAACGTTGTAGTTTTTTATGTCTTAAAACTGTGCCTTAGGCGTTTCCATTATTGTAACGCCACACGCTTCCTGTTGGGACGGTGGAAGTGGCCTCAAGTGTGACTGATAGAAATCCTGCATCTCAAACTGATCGTTTTACTTCAAGCTGAGGCGACGGGTGTGAAGACAAGCATGCAAGAACAATCTCACACACATGCAGTTTCAACACTGGAAATAACAAAAGAAGAAGTGGGTTTTGGATGAGGTAAGAAATAAATGCTTGTGCTGCCTGAACTGCAAAGAAGCACGACTCTGACAAACTGATTTTGTGGGGTGACGCCTCACGTTGGTGATAAAAGAGCTCATCGGCAAAATGTAACTAAATTGGGGCGTATATTTAATTTATTCTCTAAAAAAACAAGGTAAATATAAAGCGTTAAAAACATAAAACTCTTCTGAGATTAAAAATACAGTAGATACTGTTCATACATTAAATTGCACATGTGGCAAAAAAAAAAAGTAAACAAAGGAGAAGGGAAAGTGAATTTTAAACAAAATAACAAAAAAATG
>JBBPBX010058537.1:10271-22072 GCA_038048925.1 Garcialebias charrua
TTTGGCTGGGAGTGTTCAGAAAACAATAACAACTTCAATAACACAAAAGTAGCAATTAAGCAACTAAAAACAACGTTTCACTACGTCAAACTCACTCTGGTCGTCAGATTCCAACGTGTCACACACAAGAAAAACAGTTCTTAGCTTTATAACCGATGTCAATTAAATCCTGCAGATTTAAACGGTTGTTAAGGTTAGTTTTTGTTGTGGGTTTTATGCTTAGCGTTTCTAAGTTCTAGTTGGAACGGTTTCTTTTCGCAACTAGTATAGTTTAAACTGTTTAGTTTATTTACTATCCTGTGCTTGGACGACCTTATTTTCCCATGAAGTCTGTGAGTTTGCGAGATCTTTGTCGTTTGTGGGGTTATTGAAATCTTTGTCCTTGACATGGGCATGACCTAACATCACCCCCCCTGTGGTCATGAGGGACCACGCGCACAGGAGTGGACGTCCGTCCATGGGCACGAGTTAGGATGCCATTGTTTAGTCTAAACTGTTTGCGCAGTTTATTGGGATCCTTATACAGGAACCTTATAGGTTTCGGCCAACGTATCTCTGTATGTTTACCTCTTTCTTCGTAATTCAGGCGTGTCACAACTGTTGGCGCAGTCGCAGGTGTATCTGACTGGTCAGACTGCGACGGGTCACTGTCGTTGTGGTGTGTGTCTACCCACTTCATGACTGAAGAGGTGCTCTTTGAGTCTGTAAGATCCATGTCATTTCTGAGTAGTTCCAGATTCAAATGCTCTCGAACCAAGGTTTCATCGAAAGCTTGGCTGATAGCCGAAATACCTGTCCCAGAGGACAGTACAGCGTCCTTGGCGTGGGACCCTTGGATCTCCACACCTTCCTCTATCTGTGGTAGGAAGTGCGAGTTTGCCCCCCTTTTGTTTGAGGAAGTGTCCTCGAAATCTGTAACAATGATGTCCAAGTGACTGTAAACCAGTGGTAGACTGTCATTATCTGGACTCAGATGTCCTTGAACCAAGATTTCACTGAAAGCTTGGCTGTCTGCTGAATTACCTGTCCCAGAGGACAGTACAGCGTCTTTGGTGTGGGATCCCTGGACCTCACACCTTTCTCTACCTGTGACAGGTAGTGTTCAGTGAGTGCTGCATGTGTCAGCTCATAGAGGAGGTCCTCGTGATGGGCCAGAGTCTGGTCCAATTGTTGAGTCTCCACTGTCTCACCTGTATCTGAAGGTTCACTTACCGGGCTCGTGCTCTTGGTTGGGGAATCCCTTGTGACCTCTGCGGTACCTGTTGATAGACAGTCAGTGTCCTGACCTTGGGGAGGCACCTCGATTGGCAGTGGACTGCTCACTATGGCTCACATTGTCTGATTGCCATAATTTATAATTGCGTCGAAACGGTTTATAAAATCTTGGCCAACCAAAAATTGAGTCTGGAGTGAGTCAAGTTCAGACACATACACCGGGTGGTATAGTGACATTTTGCCAATCTGCATGTGAACCATGGCTATAGCTGTCAGGGATGTTCCCGTCTCTGCGAGGCCCCGTAGGACAAAAGCACAATTCCCGAAGGGTATTTGCCTGTCAACACCGTTAGCGGCGGTCCGTAGCTCCTCAAACAGTTCGGCTGACATGACAGACACGTCTGAGCCGCAATCCAGGAGTGCTTCTCGCGCGAGGACCCCTTCCATTGTGAGTGGCAGGTAAGCTTTCTTAGCGTGCCCCATTCTCATAAAGTTACACAGAAACGTCTAGGTTTAAGCACATGCTTCTGTTTACGTGTACTTCCGTCTGCGCAAACTTCGTTGCTGTCAGCATCATTATGGCTGTCTGCCTCATGACCTTCGGGACGCTGAACCTCAGCAATTTGTTTGCTGTCAGCATCCTTGTCAGTGTTGACGTTGTTGTTGTCAACTGTGTGCACTGAGTTGTCGCAAAAGGCAGTGCTGCGCTTCGCCTCACCAGGTTGAACAACGTTGTTTGTGTTATTATCAAGGATAACGCCACACATTGTGTCAGCTTGGTCATCTGCTGTAACATTCAAATCATTTAACAAACTACTTAATTCCTCGGTCTCTTCCGAGCGCGGAGGCATCGTTTCCGTAATCTGGAGCTTGTGTGACTCTTTGCATGTCTCGAACAGTTCTGCTCGAGGTGCAAGGGCAGGAGGGCCGCTTCTCGGGGGTACCTGTTGGGACCGACCATTGTCCAATGGGTCACGGCGCCCAGACATCAACTTCTCTCGAAGTTCATCCACTGTGAGACCTAGGTCAAAACCTTTTTGGTTCGATCTGAACCATCTTGGTTCGCCTAGAGAGCGAACACCTACCTTTGGTGGTTCTTTGCACGTCTCAGATTTGTCCATCTGAAGTGCCCGAGGAGTAGAACTCCCTTTGAACCGAAATGAGTCACTTTTCCAGCTGGAATCAACATACTGTAGTTTGTTATTATGAAAATCCTGTTTACTCTCGCACACTGTAGGAGAGGAAACCTCTTCTATCAGCTGTGAGTGGGATTTGACCTTTTGACCTGGGCACACCACTGAGGGTGTTTTGTGTTGTTTGAGCATATCAAAAACTTCCATAGCGTATTGTTTAATTTCTGCCATGGTACTCTCTTTGGAAATAACCTTGAAGTGAACACATTTGCTATGAAAAGGCAAGAGATTTGCAACGAAAAGACGTTTAAACTGTTCACCTTCCTCTATTCCAGGGACAGATATGTCACCTGAATAAACAGAGAGGAGCCTGTCGAAAAACAACAGGGGATGTTCACCTGATTGCTGAAGGACATTCTTCGCAGCTAAGTAATTATCATGCGATGAAACAGTTCCTCCCACCGTGCGAGGTGTAGCATTTACACGGCCCGAACGAAACCATTTAGGTACGGGCAGAGAGCAAGCCCTCTCGGTTGACCCACCTGTTAGACCGTCCATTTTTGTATAGATTTTCTGTGAAAAATCAAGTAAAATGGTTCTTAATTTACAGTGTGCTATCTCACAATGTGATGCCTGCGGCAGTCAACATGGTGTCCAAGATGTGAAATCAAATAAAAATCAGTGATTTTTATTAAATTGTTGACCCGTGATAAGATCAACAATGTCGGCTATCTCTGTGTGATTTTTGTGAAAATCAAGACAAAAGATGCATCATGTCTCTGATTTTAAACTTTTTGTTTAAAATAAAGATGGAGCTCGTATGCACAGAATTATGATAAAGGTGTGAAGTTTTATCAAAATTCAGACATGTCTGCATTAATTCTGTGAACCTGTTCTGCTATCAATATTTGATTTTACGTGAAAATCAAATTAAAAGATGCTGTGTGTTCAACATTTCAAAATATACTCTATTCAAAAAAACAGGAAAGTTGAAATGCAGACAGAAATACATGAACCGTATTCTTCACAGCATCCAGCAGATAGGGGTACAGGACGTGATATGCTTCAATCACACCGACAGCAATTTCTCTTTCTGACCGCTATAGAGGCGCTGTTGTCACCCGCGAGCGGAACCTTAGCTTTTAGCTCAAGAAAAGCACCCAACAAACGTAACAAAAGCGACCCTACAGAAAGAGTTAGAGCCTTTACGTGATGATCGCCAGAACTGCGTTCTTATAAGCGACAACTTGATGTGACTAACATCGTTTAGGACAGATAATGTGATTTTTAAACTTTTTCTCAAAAGAAAAAGACAAGTCGGTTCCCTTAAACCAGATGCAGCTTCCGGTGTCACGTGACCTGGTCACATGGCGATCGGTAGTCTCAGAGCAACTGACCTAATACACCCATTAAAATCTCAAAAACACCGCAATGAAACAGTCTTTCAAAGATAGTAACGGATGAACAAGCCTGAAGCCTGTGCACCCTGGTAGCTGAAGTGAAAACAGACGAGGAGTGGGCCGTCCCACCCTGCCAGTGTCACCTTTAACAGCGTAATCGACCAATCACAGTGAAGACAGAACATGTAGTTCTAAACCCAAGTGTTCATGGGTAATGGAGTCTTCTAAACCTTACGTCTCTGTACGTCACTCACGTGTGACGTGACGTTCGAGCGTTGCGTTCATGGACCTCGAGGTCGGTCGAACTTTAGCGTTGAACGGACTTTTCAACGTCCTAAAACACTTATAAATATCGCAAAACACTGCGGTTAAGCCCGTCTTCGACAATATCACGTGCATAGAAATGAACAACTCAGATAAACTGTCAGAAATGTGTGCAAAAATGAACATCTGACAACCAGCAGTCTACAGAACCAACTTTTTTGAACACGACACACAATGGACCAATCACAGCGCTTCTGCAGCCGAAGCCTCGGTAATGCTCACGTTAGCTCTACCCAAAGTTCTAGACACTTTTTCCCAAAATAAATGTATAATACACCACAGAAAATACTGTTAACGAGCCCAATCACATTCAGGCTAGCCCCCCCCCCCTTCCAAAGAAGGCAGTACGTTAACTGTTTACAACAACGGACTTTACGTCAATCAGAACCGAAGGTCGGAACCCGTCCGGTCCAAAGCTGAGTGGGCTCACCCGAACCTCAGCCAACACACGTCGTAACAGATTATAGATACAATGGAGCAGCACAACAATGCAAAATATTAGACAACAAAAACCCGCAGATGTAATAAAATGAAGCAGCGGTGACACGGCGGTCACAACAATGAAAAACTGCATGCAGCTTCCGACACATTATGCAACGTCTCACAGGCACAGACATTCATTCATCACCAGCAGCTCCAAACATACGTTAAAAGTGAAAGAAAAAATAATCCTAACGTGAAATGAGCCGGACAATGCAGCGATTAGCAACTCCCGGACACTCCCCAGCCAGAACTATCTTATAAGTCCAACACAAGGATAAACTATGCCAACAAATACCGTGACAATAGACTACACAAAAACAAATCAATAACCGTTCTAGGGACGTGTACGAGCCACCATTATTGTAATAATATAAGGAATAAACACTTACGGGTCACCATTATTGTAATAATATAGGACTTATTGGTTATTGGACTGAGGAAGCCCTCTGGACTGAGGGTGAAACATTTAGACTAAAAGAAACTGTCCAGATGACCAGATTGAGACTTATCAGATTGGATACCTGGATTATTGAGTATGAACTTTCTTGACTTATTAGTCAGTTTACTGACTTACCTATATTTTAGAGAAGTTGGAGCAGACTTGATCTGACCCAAATTCATTCGCGAGTTCACCCTTTTTCCGGTATTAAATTGCTTTAAAGGGATTAGCCAGAAATGTAATTTCACGAGGGACTTCAACCTACATTGATCTACCAAAAGATAGACCTTTTATTGAAACAATCATGAAAATTACAGTAAACATTTGTATCGATATTAGCTTTGATTTACTAAACTACGTTGACAAGAATTCAAATTAAAAACAAACAGACAGTTAGAAACTTTTCTGTTGGCACATTTACTTAAAGTTTACTGGCTTAGGGAAAAAGAAGAAATAGGAGGAATGAAAGCTAAGTTTAACAGAAGTTAATTATTTTGAAAAGATAGGGTGACACTTTCCAGAACAGATCCAGCTAGACTTCTCACCCGTGCAACTGTAATAGAATAAATGATGTTTAGTAAGGTATTTAAACACTTACTGAGCCACCATTATTGGATGCGCAGTTTAGCAGATTTTAATCTTGCACAAACTGCCACCAAAGTGCGAGTTCTTCCTTTTTCCGATACTAAATTGTTTCTACTGTGATTAATCAGAAATGTAATTTCACGCTTAGACTTCAATTTATATTGGTCTACCAAAAAAATAGACCTTTTATTGAAACTATCACAAGAATTACATTAAACATTTGTATCGATATTAGCTCTGATTTAATAACTACGTTGACAAGAATTCAAATTAAAACAAACAGACAATTAAAACTTAACTGTTGGCACATTACTTGACAGATTAAATAGCTTATGAAAATAAGAAATAGGAGGAAGGAATACTGGAAGCTAAGTTGCTAAAGTTGGTTACTTTGAACCAGACTGGGTGACACCGTTTCCCCCACACGAGCAGACTGCTGGGCTCCCGCACGCTCAAACACACCACGGCTCGTTACCTGTTGAAGGTTCGTCTCTTGGAGACAAGAGTGGAGAAGTTTGTGGACACACACGTGGATGGGTTTGTCCAGTGGCCGTCCAGTTGGACTTCAGCGTGAGTGTGCTGATTCACGATACGAGGAACTCGCCTCCCTCGGCAGGGACCAACGGTCAAGCGCACAGACTGACTTTCAAAATAAAACTTTAGAAAACAAATTCTTCCAGAAGAGTGACAGGATCACAGTAAGGCTTTACTATGATCCTAGCGGAGACGTGGGTCGTTGACACCTGACCGGGACGTCCCCAGCTTTCCCAGAGGAGAGAGCAGGTTGACAGTTCGTTCTCCTCGCAACTCTAACTTCCAAATAGGAAGTGCCCATTATATGGGAGGCGGGATCTGACCCACCTTTTCAATGACTACTGGCTGAACTTAACAAAATAAAAGATGGAAGTTTAATTCCATAGGCAGAAAGACTCTTGACGGACACCAGGAAAACTGTTTACATAAACAGCCAGGTGGCCTGCTTGCGAGCACAGAAAATGTTATGGCTAACTTCATAGACAACACAAAAGAAGCTGCAAGTTAAACGTTTACTCTGACCTTGTGCTTTGGATTCAAAGACTGCTTGTTCTGCAGAAATAAACCAGCCGAAGGGTCAAAGTCATACAAGTAACAGATCATCATTGAAATGACAAAAATACTGTTTGATCAATTCTGAATTAACACACATTAAAGAGAAAGTTCAATCTGATTAATTAGTGTCCATTAATTCATAATAATTGTAAAAATATATAAGTGTCCATCTGTCTCCTTGAGGGCTTCAAGAAGGTGTAACACTTAGAGTTTCAGAGAGATGTGGAGAGGCCCACATCCCATACGGACATGAGGTTGCTATATCACTACACAACATACAATCAACGCCTTGTTACCTGGTGAAGATACTTCTCTGGAGATAAGAGCAACGAAGTTTGTGGACACCAACGGACTGTGTTGTCCAGTTTGACGTCCAGTTGACTTCCGCGCGTGTATTGCTGACAGACGAGCAGAAGTGCGCTTTTTCCGGCAGGAACAGAGCCAGCTCCTGACTTACTTTCAAAATAAAACTTCAGAAAACAAATTCTTTCAGAAATGAGTGTTGTTGAGACATAGCGAGGCTTTGCCGTGACTCCAGCTGAGACGTGGGTCTAATTGACACAATGACCAGAACGTTTCCAGAGGAGAAAACCGTTGTTAGAAAGTTCTCCCCTTCGACACTAAAGTCCAAAACGGAAGTATCCCTTTATATGGAAGGCGGGGTCTCCCCACCTCCTCAATGACTACTGGCTGGTTTAACAAAATAAGAGATGGAATTTTGATTCCCATAGGCAGAAAGTCTCTGACGGACAACAGGAAAACTGTTTACATAAGTGGCCAGATGGACTGGCCTGTGAGATGGAGTTATGTCTAGCTCGAAGACAAAACAGAGAAGGAAGTGAACAGCTTTACCATGACTCGTGTCTTAGATTCAGAGCACACTTGTAATGAAGAATAAACCAGCAGAAGGTCAAACTCATGCAAGTAACAGACCATCATTAAATGACAAAAGTATACTGTAGATCAATTCTGAATTAACACACATTAAAAAGAAAGTTCAATCTTTTTAATTGGTGTCCATTAATTCAAAATAATTATAACAAAAATAGTGTCCACTTGTCTCCTTGAGAGTTCCAAGAAAGTGCAACACTCAGAGTTTCAGAGAGATGTGAAGAGGTTTAACTCCAATACGGACATGAGGGTGCTATATCTCTACAAGTATATATACTGTATATGTGTGTGTGTGTGTGTGTGTGTGTGTGTGTATGTGCACACATACACACACACACACACATATATATATGTATATATATATATGTGTGTATGTATACATGTATGTGTGTGTGTGTATATCTATACACACACACTTAAATATATAAATACAGTATATATATATATACTGTATATATGTGTGTGTGTGTGTACATTTTGTAAATCTATACACACATATTAATTTATGTGAGTTTTGTGTGTCTGCATAAACATGTATACCTGTAATCCATACATTAAGTATAATAATATACACACCAAAGCAACACATTAATCTTAATATGTTGTATATGTTGTTCGAACATTTTACTCGTCTGTATTACAAGTAATTTTTACTGTATTTTGAGTCTTTTTTTAGGTGATGGATGTGTTTGTATCCACTCAGATACCTTCAGGTCCGTCCAGCAGCTCAGAACCTTCTGCACTGCCCTCTTCATCCTGACGAGCACCGGCTCAGAGAAGCTGAGTGGTGAACTGAGACTTCCTCACACTTTGAGAGGGTCAACAACAACCAGAGGCTACAGCAGGAAAAGTAAAACGACCTGTATGACATTGTCAATGTGTCCCCTAGTGCCACACAGTCTCATATCAAGACGGCGTACTACAAGCAGTCCTTCATCTACCACCCTGACGAGAACGCGGGCAGCCAAGAGGCCAACCACCGCTTCTCTGAGATCAGCCACGCTTACACCGTTCTGCGCAACATCAGCAAGAGGAGGACGTATGACCAGGGCATCCTGAACAAGCCTGACGCAGGGACACCGTCCACTAAAGAGACAATGAGCAGGTTCACAGGTTACCATCGACAATACAAAGCCAGACACATGTACCAACCCGATGGGAGGCCCATATACGATTTGGACGCCTATTATCGGGATCATTATGGAGAGCAGCTGAGGAGAGAGAGGGCCATGAAAGCCAGGAAGCAGCAGGTGGAGGAGATGCAGGAGAGGAACCACAGGCAGAAGCAGGATTTGTTGGTGATGACCACGACAGGCTTCTTTTTATCAGTCTCACCAGACCTTGAAATGGCAGCAGACGGACGGGTGGCTTCACAGCACAAAACCTTATACCAGCTGTCCAGCACGCTGGTGGACTAATGATGATTTGGGCCTGGTTTTGCAGCCAGAACCTTAGTGTTTTTACAAAATGTGCACATTTTCTGCCAGATAACATTTGCATTCTGAGCTGAATATATGGGTGCAATAAAGCCTCTGCTGCTTCAGTTTCTATACTTTTGAAACAAACTGAGGTGTTTGTGTGAATGTTGGAGCAGTTCAAGTAACTATAGATCACCTTCTGATGTGTTTTAGGATTTGGACACCTACGTTTATTTTGAAAAGCTAATCTAAATGTAATATCTGGTTTACTGGGTTTGTTTGATCTTACTAAATTATCAGTATACTTTTTATTCGACTTTACTGCTTCACACTACAGAACCTTTTGCTTTTTTATTTATTTTGGTTGACAATTTGCCTCCATTTCATCCACGATTGTTAATTTTTTTAACGCATCAGAAGGAGATCCTTTAAGAACCAAAGTTGAAAGCATGAACGATCAACAAGTCAAAACTTATTTATCTAAATCTGAAATGAGAAAAAAAAGTTTTTTAATGTGGTTCTTAAAATAAATAAAAAAAGAAGACATCTGTTGTACTTTTTAAAGAAGCAAAGAACAAAAGACAGTTTTTATGAATAAAAACTGGAGAATGTGAGTTTATAGGATTTCAAGCTCTGAGCAACGTGGCATTCAAAGTGAACAACTTTGATCAGTTTCGCTAAAATCACTTAAACTTGTACAACAGTTATCAAAATGTGTAAATGCGGCCTAATAATAAATAATGATAAAACTTTTTCCCCTTTACACCAGATCTGTAAGAATGTGGCTCCCTCTGGTAGTCTGTCTTGCATGTTGTCTGTCTCAGGTTTGTGTGTCGTCTCATTCTCAGGTGTTTATGATTATAGGTAATTAGCAGTGGATGGCAACGCTAATCAAAAAATTAGTTCCACAATTTCTAAAACGCTTATTAATTTTTTTAGGTCCACAATTTCAAAAGCACAAATGTCTTATGAAAATTAGGGGAAGCTAATCTAATCCGCTATTTATATTCGACAATTGGTAGCCGGCAGCGTTATGCAATATTTGCACTACACTGCCAACTGAAAAGTAACTAAAATGATCCTAAAAGGATGAAATTACAAAAATCAAAGGATTTATTTAATACTTTACGTACATATATTCTATTCGGCCACGAAATTAACAAAAAAGAGAATGATCTTTTAATCCCTAAAACCACTTTTAAATCTCAAATACACGGGTGTGTCGCCACCGCATTTATACATAAAAGTAACCCAAATACATAAAACTAACGACTCACCGTCGAGTGGTCGACACAAAACACACAATAAAATCCTCCGGCCACGTTAATTTGGCTTGAAACAGCGGGGTTCTCTGCGGATTTATCCATTAGTAACCCAGCACAACCAGCTAGACACAGAGTTAGCGTCCAGTTCACCTCTGACCCGGAAGATGTCAAGATTCTATAGGCAGTCAACAGATTTAATGAAAAGTAACTAAAATACATAAAACTAACGACTCACCGTCGAGTGGTCGACACAAAACACACAATAAAATCCTCCGGCCGCGTTAATTTGGCTTGAAACAGCGGGGTTCTCTGCGGATTTATCCAAGAAACCCAGCACAAACAGCTAGCCACAGAATTAGCCCCCGAGTTCACCTCTGACCCGGAAGATGTCAAGATGGAATAGTCCATTTTTAGTAGGGGGATAAAGAAATCGACCGGTTTTTGTATTGCGTATTTAATGATCGTTTTCATCGTAACTATAATTATTTTTATGTTAAATGTACATTAACAAGCAGGATCAATGTTAGGGATGTAGGTGACTGGCCGGGGCGCGGCGGGGCCGGTGCCCCTGCTGATTGGGATCCCCAGGCAACGGCATCATTTGCCTACATGGTAGATCCGAGTCTGTTCTCCGCTCTGCTCCCTCCCCCTCCAACCCTCCCTCCTCTCTGCTCTTTACGGTGGGGAAAAAGGTAAAACAAGCAGCTACGGAGCCAGCATAAGAGCTTTAAATAAGTTTATTGGTTTTTACTGATAGATAATTAGTTATTAGCGGTACTGCATTTTAAATAAAAATAGCACAAATCCGCTTATGAATTATAAAAGTTAGTCAAACCACAAAAACGCTGACAAAAAGTTTAGGTCCGATGTAAGCGGATTAGCGCTTTAGCTCTCTCTAGCGTCTGTGCCCACCTTTGGTAATTAGTCTGTGTATATTAGTTTGCATTTGTGTGCATGTCTTTGTCGGGTCATTGGTCTTCCTTCCTGGTGTGTCGTGTTCTTGCAGCTCCTAGGTTTTTGTGAGTATGTTCTCTTCAGTCATTTTTAGATTCCTAGTATTCCTGCCACAGTAGAGCTGCTTTTCAGTATGCCCCGTTTTCAGTATGTCACAGACTTTGAGTTCTTGTCATTAAAGCCTTTTTGATTTTTTACCTCGTGTCTCTGAGTGTCCGTCTGCACCACTGGACTCACCCCTCCCACACCACGCTGGATCGTAACAGTAATGACCCGACGTTAAACAGTGAGTCCAGCGGGCGAACTGCCAAAAATTTCAGCTTGTTGGCAGAAAAGAACAAGCTGATGGCGTCAGGCCTGCTGGAAAATGTGGTAAAAACCATACAAAATGCCCGTGCTGTGTCAACACAGTCTCTATACGCACAGAAGTGGCACATTTTTGAAGACTGGTGCTCAGAAATAAATATTATTTCTTATGCATGCGACTTGGCTCAGCTCCTAACCTTCGTTCAGGATTTACTGAAAAAAGGTCATTCTTATTCAATGATTAAAGTTTTCCTATCAGCTATTTCAGCCTGTCACGAAGGCTGGGGACACATGACACA